>CAJNIZ010003069.1:87926-110102 GCA_905231905.1 Symbiodinium pilosum | reverse complement strand
AAACCCTAAACCTTAAACCCTCTAAGCCGTGGAGCTGTGCTTTGTATATTGTTCGCCCTAGGCTCCAGCCTGGCAGCATCGCCCCCTAAGAGATATAATCTGCACTCCTTAAAGGGTCTTATATCAGGGTTTAAGGTTTAGGATTTAGGGTTTAGGGTCTTAGGCTTTAGGGTCTTAGGGTTTAGGGTTTAGGATTTAGGGTTTAGGATTTAGGGTTTAGACTCCTCAGAGGTGGTTATATAGGGGATTCCATAGGGAGTATTATAGGGGTTCTTAAGGGGATACTAGGAGATTAGATTATAGCTCATATGCCTAATTCCCAAGCGGCTCGGACTTCCCCAAATTTGCTTTGGAGCTGGGGGGGGCTTAGGATTTAGAGTGCACGGTTGAGGATTTAGGGTTGGGGTTTAGGGTTGGGGGTTGGGGGAGGTTGATAATGGTAGGTGGCACCCAGATTTAGTACGATGGGCCCTCATGTTTGATTCTCAAAATGAGGTGGGTCCCTGCGGTGATGTTCCCAGCAACACAGTAATTCAGGCAAACCGCAAGCAAAATCTGGAGCCCCTAAAGCCCAAGTCCCTACACTCGAAGTCTCCGGCCCTAGATTCCCCAAGCCTTAGACTTGGCTCTCATTGTTTGACAGGGAGGACTTTGTCGCGGAGAAGGCGCAGCCTCCCTGTGCGCTAAGTGTTCAATGTCTTTTGTGTTGTGATCCTCAATCTGAGGACTCTTCACAAGGTGTTTTTTTGAGAGCTATGGGTTTCTCATGGCACATCTTTTAGCCATAATTCAAGCAGGTCTCCACCTGCACCCCCCTCGAATGTGCATCGGGGTCGGAGAACACGTGGACTGCGGTGTGCATCAAATAAGGAATTTTCGAGTTGCGAGAAGTTTAGTACAGTCAGATTGTGGGGATCAAGCGGGACAGATGGCGGGGGGGGGGGTTTCTTGCCAGAGTTTAGTGATTTAGCGGTATTTCAAGCAACTGTCGCATTGTTGCGTGTTTCAGGTTCACCCGCGCTGTCTTGCTCACCTTCTGGACGCCAAGCCCCAATGCTTAAGATAACATGGTTTGTAGACGGGTGCGGCTGATGCTACTCCTACTGCTACTACTCCGCTGCTGCTGCTGCTGCTGCTGCTGCTGCTGTTGCTAGTTGTGATGGTGGTGGTGCTGTTTGTACTGCTGGTGGTGATAGTATGTAGCCCGGCTTTTTTGAAAAAGGTTAGGCTCGCTTTTAATGAATGAGACATGGGAATGGATTCAAGTTATACGCCCTGATACTTGGAACCGTTACTTGGATATGCTGTTCATCTTGGAGATTCTAGGCGGTTCCTGAAGATGAGAAATTCGCAGCTCAGGCCCTGGACCCTAAGTCTTGAGCCTTAGAACCCTAAATCCCAAACGCTAAACTCTAGAACCAAAAGCCCTAAAACCCTGAACCCTTAAACCCTAAGCCCTATACCTTAAACCCGAAGCCTGGAACTCTAAACCCTAAGCCCTCAACCTGCTTCGGGCCAGGTGAAGAGCGTATCCTCGGCGGCCATGTCTCTTTGTAGCTTGCCTGAAGCCAGCTGTCTAGTATTTCTAAAAGGGATACTGTTGAATAAGATTTTACTCTCTTTTTGGGTCTAGTATTATTTAAGAGGAATATGACTCTTACTGGTTGAAAACTCACTCAGGTGTGGCTTTAATGGCCCACTGGATGTTTCCAAAGGTTTGCTCAAGATTTGCAATCCTTAGAGTATGGACCCGTGATCTGTTGAAGCCCCAATATTCCCGCGAGCTACGTACTTGTAGCATAGAAACCAAAGGAGGCCCTGCAAAGACTACTGTCCTTGAAAAGGAGCTTGCATGGGGTTCCATGCTAGTTGAGGGCAGGGTCACTGCTATCAAAGGCAGTAGAAACTCTGTCAAGCAGAATATTGAACGGAAAAGAAAGTGGGCACGACTACTACGGCAGCACGTGATGAAAAGAACATGGAACTTGCAATGCTAAGTAGTCATCTCTCCATGCAAAGGAGGTCACAGGCTCAAAAAGTGGACCAATCACCAAAACTAGGACTAGGTTGTAGGGCTAAGAGAGCCTCTTATGCGCTTCTCATGCTAGGACTTCGCAGAATGATTCCCATAGAATACTATATCCCCAATATAACCCCTATATTACCCCCAGTTTCCATTTAATTTTCCGTTTTCTTTTCCATTTGATTCTCCATTATATAATGGGTACCATAGGCCCTAGACTCCTTAGGCGAGACCCGCATGATTTCCTCATAGCCCCCATAGACCTACAGGGTCCAACGGGGACCCTAATCGTACTATAGTATATTGGGGTTGTATAGGGGTTATATTGGGATAATGGAAAAGAATAGGGTATATATTGGGGTTATATAAATTTTGTCAACAAACTGCTAGATTCATCTAGAACACCGCTCTGCAACTTTGTAGCCTTTTTGATTGTGTGTCTCCCGCATGCTACTCATATTGGCATAGGTCCAATAAAGAATCACAAGCGAACAGTATACCATTACGAAATGGCATACAGTTGCTACCGTTGCAGGGACCCCAGCCGCTTGCTGGCAGGCATGTGGGTACGAGCCATGGATGTGTACGGCAGAGTATCCCGGGAGATCGAGCCGAAAAAGGCGTGCGGCATGCAATCGAACTCTTTGGAGTGGTCGCCTTCGAAGATCTTTCGGGAGAGTATGTGTGTGAACAATAGTATGGTTTTGATCAGCCATAGTGTTATGCAGGAAGTAGACAGGAATCAAACGGCTCCTATTGATTTTAAGAGGGATGTGCAAATGTCTTGAAAAAGGCTCAAAGATTTTCTGCAATTTCGCGACCTTATTGCCTTTCCGTAGGCTTGCTTTCAGCATCAATTTTGCTCTCCTGCACTCTTCTGCCATTCCCCGATTATAGTAGCTTGCAGCTCGTCAGAGAAAGCTGGTTGCCCAAAAGCACGAGATCCCATGCCCTCATGCTACCTTTCCCCACGTTACTGCAACAAATCCCACTGGAATCCCTGTATCATTTGCCTCTGGAAGAGGCCATAATGGCCTGTGGCACAGGGCCCTGGGTACTTACCCCTTGTTCGCGGGTGTTCTACAAGATCCAGCTTTAAGATCCCCAGTCCAATCTCTAAAGACGGAAGAAGGGGGTAATTGCGGATCTGGGGAAATCCCCAAATTCGTTCATCCCTCAAACACCTAAATCCCTAAGCCCCCTGACCCCTGAACCCCTTAAGCAAAAAACCCAACAAGGCACAGATCCCAAGCCCTAAATGCAAAACTCTGTCCCATCGCAGGCTAAACTCAAGGTTGCGGAGGAGTCTCTAGCCGCTGCTGAGGAGAAGCTATCCATCAAGAAGGCCAGTTACCTACTGTTAGGCTCAGGGTTTAGGCTTAGGGTTTAAGGCTTAGGGTTCAGGGTTTAGGGAATGGGGGAACGGCTTATAGAAGTAATTGGGGCTATCATGGTGGGTTATACGGGATTACTGTAGGTAGGGCAATACGCAAGTTGTAGTTTCTAGAATGATTATGATAGCTAATACTCGTGTTTCGTAACATGGCTACCTAGCATTTTGTTGGTAGCGGAAATCACGCTATATAACCACCATATAATCCCTAAAATCCTGTAGTTTCCATCTTCTTTTCCACTAGCCCTATATAACTCCTATTCCCCCCTTTCAGTCCCGGGAATTACAGTACTTCAGAGGCCATCAGCGTTCTAAGGCTGTCCCCATCAACCTAGGGTTTAGGGCTTAGGGTTTAGGGCCAGTTCGAACAACAGAGGTCCCCGTCTTCTACCGTAAATGCCACGATGGATGATGGCTTTGCTTATCGTGAAAAAGCCGGCGATGAAATCCTGTAGCTTGTCGCACATTAGCATAATAAAGTGCTGGATATGCCGAATCCCCAGTATGCCAAGCCCTGATCAAAGGCTTTGTTAAACAGGGCTCAGAGCTTTGTGTTGCGGCAGTTAGGTTTTCACTGTCTAGAGTTTTTGGGTTTGGATTTTTGAGGGTCTCAGATTAAGGCTTCAAGGTGTTAAGGTTTGTAGCCTTGGTTTGATCCTGGAAGGTCTCTCTGTGCCTTGCTGCGTCACCACATTTGACTTTAATGCGTCAGAAGACCAAGAATCGCCGATACCAGACAATCGAATTATGCTAGGAACATCATGGTAACATGGTGTCAGTAAGAATGATAACGCTGATTAATATAACCCCTGTATAATCCCAGCTTCCATTTCATTTTCCATTTTCTTTTCCATTTGATTCTCCATTATTGGGGTAATATTGGGTACCATATGATTACTTTGACCATTATCTCAATATAACCCCAATATAACCCTATATAACCCCTATTTAACCCATTATGGTAGTTTCCTTTTCTTTTCCATTATCCAATATAACCCCAATATAACCTGATGATTATTTTGAAGATCCCAACTCGCAGCACCTGGTCCAAGCTCCTATGCCAGCCAGTTGACACAGCCATGCGGGCCATGCATCTGCTAAGTTTCTGGGCCCTTTGTGCCTGCACGCAAATACAAAGTCTGGCAGAGACCCTGGGGGTCTTCGATGTTGTTGTTGCGGGGGCTGGTCCCGCTGGTCTGTCAACGGTGAGGCATCTGCTCCAGGCTAACTTGTCGATTCTGCTGCTCGATAGGTCTGAGCGAGTTGGTGGTCGCAGCCGGACACTGAAGTTTGGGAAGTACGGAGTGGATGTTGGCCCCGCTTGGGTCCACTATGGCACTGCAAATCCGCTTACGTACTTAGCGGAGCAAGGCAACTGTAGCATGGTTCGAACCCAAAATCTCAACATGAATGTCTACCATGCCGGAAAGGTGGTACCTCGGCCTGTTGTGTCAGACATGTTCCGTCTTCTGGACGACATTGAAGCTGGTTACAATCGGTGGAAGTCGTTTGGGGTCAAGGATGACAGCCTTCTGCATGTCTTTCAGCAGATCTTTCGGCACAAAGCGCTCAAGCTGTCATCTGAGCAGGAGGCTGCATTTGCGGCCATTCTATATGGAGAAATAATAGAGGATTGGACGGCCCCCCTACACGAGCTTTCCGCTGTGAGGCACTGCGAGTATGATAGCGTTGATGGTGTTGGAAGCGACTGGCGCATTGTGGAAGGTATGGAGTGCATCATCCAGCAGATCATTCAGCCAAATTCTCAAAACTTCAGCGCAAATCGCCACGTCAAGAGAATACGGATCGGCTCAGATCTGATAGATATTGAAGGTGACGGGTGGGATGTCTCTAGCCAAGTTGCAGTTGTTGCCCTGCCCCTTGGAGAATTGCGAGAAGGAATGGTGTCAGTGGAGCCCCTGCCAGACTGGAAGCAGCGGTGTTTTTCAGAAATTTTTTTTCACACCCGCAGCTTGTAGTATCTAAGGGGTGAATGTGTCGGCTTCACGTGGATTTATCCCTTTGGACAAAATATGACAAGTTGCGCGAGTTTGCATACTTGCACTTTGTAGGATGCTAGTGCATAAGCAGGGCACGAATGGTCCTGCAGAACCTCCCGGAAAAAGAAGTCTAATAGTCCCTATATAACCCCTATATAATCCCTATAATCCCTGTAGTTTCCATTTTATTCTCCATTATCCCTATAGAACCCAACCCTAGCATGTCACCAACACACTGGTCCAGGAAGCGAGATGCTTGGAAGCAGCTGGGCCTGGGCCGTGCCATCCGAGTGGCGCTGGAGTTCAACCAGAGTTTCTGGCCCTCAGATGTGGAGTTCTTCATGGACTTTGTCACGAATTGCACCCAGAATTTCCTTGAGGATGTAGATCTGTGCTCCATTGAGTTTACCGCGCCTGTCCTCGGCACCTACCCTCCCGTGTTAGTGGCCGAAGCAGATGGGCGCTTGGCTGAACGCCTGACGAATGAATCAGATGCAGCTGTTGTCCAGTTCCTGCTGGGCCGCTTAAGGGAGATGTTTGCAGATCTGCCAGAATTGAGGAGTTCTCATGTATTGCGTCCATGGGGTCTACCTTTCTGGCTCAAAGGCTCCACGGGAAGGCCGGCGGCGAGATTAGCCGGGAAACCTTTGGATGATAGGCTGTTCTTTGCTGGAGATTACGTATCTGGGTTCTTGTTGAACAACATTTTACATCTTTATGTATACCTGGGCCCAATATAGATTAACAATGTTCATTTTAAGATTATTTCAACAAGAACCAGGTATCTCACAATGTGGGAACAGTTACCGGGGCCTTCCTATCTGGAATCGCAGCAGCCCACGCGGTGGCATGCAAACTGAAAGGTCAAGGGCTCATTTTGGAGGCCTTACCCACAGTTGCCCCGATGATCGACAAGGACTTGGGTTGCTGTTAAGGAATTTTGAGGGAGTTGCCACACGGTTTAGGGTTTAGGGTTTAGGGTTTAGGGTAGGAAGTTGCCATAATATGGATATATAGTAGATGATGGTGTTTCCTCATTATAGTAACTTAATTAAGTTGCCATAATATGAGTTAATAGGGTCTCCTCATAATGGTAATTTTATTCAAGTTCCTTAAGAGCAACCCAGAGGACTGTGCGGAGGAAGTCATCCGATCGCAGGGCCGGTGTAATTCCAGCCTTTGGGACATTCTGTACAATTGCTCTGCCCTACCAGACTTGGATGACGAGTCGGGGAGGACCTGCTTCGTCCAAGGCCATGACAGGTTGGGGGTTTCTGCAACTGGGGGGGGCAGGGGGACCTTAGGGTTTGATGGGGAGTATGGTGGCCTTAAGAGGATTTTAGAGGGGGTCATTTAGAGAATCTCCCAGGTGGCGTGAGGGATGGTTGCAGCGCTTGGGAAGCAGCCTGACGAAAGTGGCTCAGCAACTGCGACAGCGCGCTCGAGCGCTGTTTAGCCGACCTAGGAACCATGGGTCAAGTGCTGCCAAGGCTGAAATGTAAGCCTAGCGCAAGCAAGAAAAGTTGCAGCTTGATGTGGCAGATGCTGGGGGGGTCCCTTTAGGCCTGGGCCTAGTCTCCAATGAAAATGACGGACCCCAAGACCCCAAACGCCAGAATAAACGAAACTCCCTGTATCATTGCTGTTATGGAAAGCACTAGTGTATTGTAATAGGCCTACCTCGGGTTGAGTGCCACACATCTTTATTCCTAGCATGAATGCAATTCTTTCTGCTGTCGTTATTTGGGTATTCCCAAAAAGGCCCACAGTCTTGAGAATAACCCTTTTGTTATTCTGATTGAACCCTAAACCCTAAACCATAAAGTATCTGCGGGAGAAAAGGTCCGATGAAAAACACAAAACATAAACTTTCTCCCTTTGAGGGAACTGATTCCTGGGAAGCAGGGCCTTAGCCACTTCCGTCGCCAGCCCTAAACCTCATGCTGTGTCAGAACATCATATAGGGGATGTTAGGAGTATGTAGTATATACGGATGTAGAGGGATTATATGGGGTTTAGGGATACTACTGCGATGATGGAGAACACCAAGGGAACATGATAAGGACTATAGTATACAGGAGCCCTTATTTGGGTTCCTTCATTCGCAGAAACACATGTCATTTTTCTCGGGGAAGTTTAATGCAATGTGGAGCTAACGCTGCAGTGCTCCCAGGATCACCGTTGGGATCGCGAGGTTTTTCTTGTTGACTGACGTGGACCTGGCACGGGGATAGGCTAATTCATGCTTAGTGCAATGGTAATTCCGCTGACTTCTATGCAGGGATCCATTCCCTCCGTGCGCCCGAACTCCTATGCGACATGATAGTGGTAACGACAGTGCTAATTTTGGTACTGCTGGGGGCAAAAGTGAGCAATTGAAATTGCGGAAGGATGATAGCAAAAAGAATCTTTCAAGTTTTTCCTTAAATGCCTGCCTCACTTCTAGAGCATTTGGCTCTTGTACGGAGTGTGCAATTCTATGTGCTAAAGGATGTTCAGATCAGGCCAAAGGTTCCCCAAACCCCAAATCCACCACTCAAAGCCTTAAACACGAAATCTGAACCCTGAATACTTAGAATTACATACGTTCCCTTATTACGTTTTTATTGAAGTAGTATCATGTGTTCCAGATTGATATCCGGCGCAGGCTGAGCTAAAGCTGGTTATGGACAATGTCGCCTCTCTAGAGGACTGCTGCTTGATGTTTTGGTTCTACGGAGGCTTGTGAACTAGAGTCAACAAGAGTCTAAACTCCTCAAAGGTGGTTACATTGTGTAGAAGGCTTTTATAGGTTTATTGAGGGAATACTAGGAGTTTAGACTATGGCTCATGTTGGGCTTAGGGTCTGGCGGTTTGGGGTTTGGGATGTAAGGTTCCGGGTTTTTGGGCTTAGGGTCTAGCGGTTTGGGGTTTAGGGCTTAAGGGATAGGTTTTGAGGTTTATATAGGGTTAGGGGGTTTAGGGTTTTTGATCCAGGGTTTGAAATCTAAAGCATGCACTTTGGGTTTGGGATTTACGGCTCAGGGCTTGGGCTTAGGCAGTGGTGCTGTTGACGGAAGACTTCTTATACCATTGCAAGCCTAAACCCTCAACTGTGCGTTCTTGTGGTGGTAATATCCCCTAACTTCATAAGTCCCATTTGCACGCCCTTTAGTGGCTCACTCGTTCCCAAAAGCTGAAAAGTGTGCGCTAAGGGCTGAGCCAACGGTCTCCAAGAATGCTCCATGAAGCTGTGAATGACTAATGGTGGCTTCAGGCTTCAGGACTCTAGGGATATTTGCAGGGTCACAAGGGAATCATGGGGTGAATTGTATAAGGCATATTCCAAGAAACGTCCATTAAACCCCAAGCACGAGACCCTAGGCCTGAAACGTGGAATCCTCAACGCTAAACCCCTCGCCTGCAAACGTAAACCCTGAACCTCAAGCCCTAAGCCCCACTTTCCACTTGATTTTCCTTTTTTTCGGATTCGATTTGCCATGTTTGGGGGGTAGTATCCCTGTATAATCCCATATAATTAACCATATAAGCCCTTAGATGCCCCTATTTACCCCTATACGTCCCTAGGTCTGAACCCTAAGCTGCTGTTCACAGGCCCAGCTGGCTGCAGCACAGCGGAAGGCTGGTGTTTTGCATCTTGAGCCAATATGATCCCTATAATGCCATAGAAATTTAATTTTCATAGGGCTCTCAAACCTACCTAGTAAACTCTAAGCCAGATGAGTAAACCATGATTATTCATATTATCATGTTTACTATTATTACTACTGTTACTACTATTGTTATTGTTTCGAGTAGTATTACGATTAGTACTGTTGTTATGCATTCCAAAAAGGCTGCCCAGCTTCAAGCCGACGCGGAAGATTGCGTGCTGACCCTGGTCTTAGTCAGAGGACCTTGGGATTCGGGATTAAGATTTAGGGTTTAGCGGGGCATTACCCTACTAGCAGAGTATCAAATGGACAAGAAGATGGAACATGAAATAGAAACTGGGGTTATATTGGGCCTAAATATGAGGCACAAGGCAAATCCAGTTTCTCCAGCCCCAAAGTTTAGGACATTATGGTAGTCATATGGATGTTTATTATAGGGGCTACCAAGATCCTAGTGCTAAGTTAGTTAAGCTCTGCAATGGCATGGGGGCTGCCTCCATACGTGGTTGCAGACATGGTGTCCTGACAATGGCGTGTTATGAAACCCTCCGCTCAATGTAAGTCAGCGCTTCGCCCTATCATTTTCCATGCATTTTCCGTTTGATTCTCCAGTATAGGGGTAAGAGGCTGCTAAACCCTAAACCCTAAATACTAGTTGGCAAGAGGGAGGTGAAGAGATAAAGGTGTAAGCTAATGGGGTCTGTCACAATCAGGTGTTTGCAGACACATTCCGACTTCGGGGATCTGGCCATTTTCGCTTGCGATTATCTTGGGGTTTGTCAAGTTTTTTTACTTTAGATATGAAAAGGGATCGTAAGGAAGTTTTAGGTTGTTACAGCGGGACTATTTTGAGCCACTCACCTTCTCACTATGTTTTAGAGGCCTGCATCACATGCAGCTAGTGCAAATGGTAGAAGACCGCCGACGCACACAATGCTTTTGAGCCCGAGTTCCCGTCTTTAAAGTTGCATTGGTTACAGCAAGAGTCTGGGGTTGCCATACTCAGAGAATTTTTCGTGGCTGTAACTAGTCAGCCAGTTACAACCCTAAGAGAACTTGAGTAGGAAAACCTGACATTGTGTCAATGCTCCTCAGCATACCGGCAAGGTAGTACCTCGAAGATTTTCTAATTTCGCCAATGGGGACCCTCGTGATTCCTTTGTAGATCCCATATATCCCTGAGGGAGATAGCCTAAATAGAAACCCATCACGTGAGAGCGCGCGTTAGATGTTTGACAGCCATGAGGTGGTCAAGCTGGATCGTGCTGAAAAACTGCTGGCCGGCCTCGGAAATGAAAGTGTGCGCTGGAATGCCGAGTCCTCGGCTGTTGCTAGCAGTTTCTGGTTTGGGTTCCTCAGCAAAAGGGAGCTGGATGTAATTAAAACATGACATTTGGATGATGTGAATGGGCCCTGATTGACAGAGCTTGACTTGTTCTAGCTCAGCCTGAGTTTTGCTGCAAACTTCCAGGTGTGTGCCTGATACCAAAACAAAATGTGATCAGGCTTCTCGCGCATCCTAGGCCTGTATAAATAAGCAGTTACAGTACACAAAATCTTCCTAAGCCCCAACAAACTTCATACGCAGCACATTGATCGCGTTGAGAACCGCAGGGTTAAGAAAACCAGTGAGCAACTCTAGTCAATGGAGGCTGATGACGGTATTCATGATAGCAATGGCTGCGCTCGTAACACGAATAATGACAAGAGCAATGACGAATGCAAGCTTCCTCTCCAAGGCGGCCAGCGAAGTCTTGGAGAAGAATTTGAAGTTTGTGATTGGCAACATTGTCCTTGCAGGCTCGCAGGATCTGGTTGATGCCTCTGATCCGATGCTGCAAGACTGCAGGTGGCTTCATAGCATACACGGGCCCCTTCACCGCTGAATTCCGGCGTAGTCTGGTCCCATGCTCAGCATCTTGCTACTTTGGACCTTGGCTTATTGGGTGCCCTGCATGGCTGAGGTGTCAAAGTGGAAGCAGCAAGCAGATGGCGTGGGTCTC
Source organism: Symbiodinium pilosum (assembly GCA_905231905.1). Taxonomy (NCBI): domain Eukaryota; class Dinophyceae; order Suessiales; family Symbiodiniaceae; genus Symbiodinium; species Symbiodinium pilosum. The sequence continues at coordinate 99,030 of CAJNIZ010003069.1, read as the reverse complement.
CTCTGCGATCCCAGCTGGAAGGCCCCCCTGGAAGTTCATTGACATGAGCATGCACGAACTCTCGCTGCCTTTTCTTTGGCCCTTTTACGCTTCTTGCTGTGAAGGCGGCAGACGTGCTTGTGGATCCAGCCGAGGTTTGAGCCTGTGCTAACTTCACATGACCATACAACATTTGAGCACCGAGTCATGCTTCAGGTTCGCACGTGGAACATCCAGAACCTGCCCTCAGATGACCTGTCGGTTGAGAACGGCCTCATGGCGGGCCTGCCACTTCTTGTCTTGTGCTTTCTGACAGGGTGTTTTGCTTCAGGTGACTCGCGGGAGGAGATGGCCCCTGATGGTCGATCCCCAGGGCCAAGCAAACCGTTGGGTCCGAAACATGGGCAAGGCCACGCAGATGTGCGGCTTAAGACTTGCAGTGGGCTCTCTGGAAAGAAGAATCTCTCCTTGCAAGGACAACAACATCATCATAACCAAGCTGTCCGATGGCACGTACCTCCGGAAATTGGAATCGCACGCTTCCCAGAGGTAAAGCCTGAAAGGTAATGTGTCATGAGGTTTGCCAGGCTGCAGGGTGAAATCCATCAGGTTGTCGAAGTTAGGCCTTATAATCTGCGCTATCCTCAGGATTAGGGATTGTGGTATCAAAAAAGCAGGAACACAGTTTTGATAACCTTTATGTATGGAAATTCCACAACATTATCCTCCCACCCCCCCCCCCTTGATCCTATGTAGTCCGTCTGTGCAGCAATGAACAAGGTGCATCCGCAACGGCAACTCCATCCTCATCGAAAATGTGGAGGAGGCATGAGGGGTTTCCGAAAACTAGGGGTTCTTTTTTGGGGGTCCCCATTGATAGGACTGTAGCACAGTGGCCTCTATTTTGGGCCCCGGCATGTATGGAGCGTAGTTTTCAGTTGTTGGGGTGCCAGTTTTTGGTACCCCAAATATGCGGGGGCTTACAAAATGGTACCTAACCCGAAAGGTGCCAGGATTTGAGAATTGCCCATATTTGGCAGGTTAGGCTGTCATGCTTTAAGGTTCCTGGGTACTCAAGGTGTCTTCGAACTGGTATCTTGATGAGGGCAGAACTATAGCAATCCTAGTTTTAGCCCCAGTTATAGCTATTCAAACTGCCCGCCAAGTTCGTACATATTCCAAGATCCAGCGCGCAGCCGGCTTTTCGGGGTTCCTTCTGAACGGGTATGTCGAATTTGCCGCAAGCGGAAGTAGGATTGAACTACCGGTTTTCGATGGGTGGACCTTCACGTAATACCATGGGTTACGCAAGGATTTCCCACACCCTCCCAGAACAGCAGGATCCACGACTTTCGCAGGACACCCCTACGGGCATCCATGATTCCCACATGTATACATGTACAAGGCGTGACCTCTGTAATGACGCGAAGTTATATCCCTCTTGTCCCTCTGGTCCTTTCCAAGAGCTCACTGGTGATCATCAGCGAACGGAGGAATGGATGCCCATGATAGTCTCTGCTTCACCCCTTGTAGGAGCCCCTGTGTTCTCTTCATTCCCTGCTACCCACCAGTACATTGATCCCCTCTTTCTAGAACATAAAATCGCCCCAGCCGCCTAACAACACATTCTTCACATCGTATAATGGTATTGTATTCGGGTTTTTTTACTATCAAGGGGACAGGATTAAGAGAAATGACAGCTTCAGAATTAGGAGGACCGCAACATAGACCCCAATATATTATAGTCCTTATGATAGGAACCCCCAAATAAGGTACCCCTGAATGTTGGGAAACCCCCAAATTGTCTGCGCATGGTAGGTCTTGGATCCTGCCCTGGAGCCTGTGCTCACCAAAGCGCTCTTCAAGCGTGGAGGGTCTGCCCTGCAAGATTTGGGAGTTTCCCAAAAATAGGGGTACCTTTTGGGAGTCCCTATATTAAGGATTATTGTATTTTGGGGTCTAGATTGGGGTCCCCCTGTTTTGGGCAACTACCACTTGCTATTCGTGACTGTGTCAGGCGTGCCATCAGCTTCAAGTTTGCAAGCTTATGCGCTGGCACCTGAACCCCTAACTAAGCCTTAAATCTAATACAGCTGATTTCTGTTAGCTGGGGCCTAACTGTAATAATTTTCCACGGTCTTTCCCAATGTGATTCTCCTTCTCGGGGTGCAGAAGAACCCAGTTTTGTAGCGGGCCAGGCAGTTGTTGCTCCGCCTGGGCACTGAAGACGTGCCGTACGATGAAAACTTTGTCATGCCCCAAGCATCCAGTTGTAGCGAATTTTGCAAGCAGACTGCTACTTGGAGGTCTGGGGCTTTAATTTGGGAAAAAACTTAGTTAGAGGTACACGTGGAACAGAATTCCCCAGGGACTAGGTAGGGGACTACTATAAGGGGGTTTATCGAGGGGGATACTCGGGCTTTAGACTATGGTTCAACTAGGATTTGTGCCCAGGCTTTCTATGTCACCACGAAGATGGCAAACCCTCACTACCTGCCGGAAGTTTGCATCAAGGCCCAGAGCTCAGTTGTAGCTGCCGACACCTGAATGAAAGGGTTGAGTAGGGATATGGGTGGTTGTCAAAATTGTGGTCCCTTTTGTGGGTACCCTAAATATTAGGTGCCGTATTATAATAGGGGCCCAAAAAGGGACCATAATTTTGACAACCACCCATATTAAAGGGATTACATAGGGATAATGGACAAGAAAATGGAAGGTACTAGAGGGTTTCTCAACACTTTGAGGCCTATTTTGGGTGGTACGGACTGGCATATCTAGAGAGTAGGTGATGGGGTTCATATTCGGAGAAATATCAGCATAGATTTTTACATGTACAGTCACTTGCAATGCTATAGGAGCCCTTTACAGCATAATTCTGGCAAGTCAGTTAGTCCATTGCTCGAGGCTACGGGGATCTCAATCTGGATGGTGCCATATCCACAGCAAGGGGAACCCTAAACCCTATATAATCCCCTATATAATCCCCTATATAATCCCAGTTTCCATTTCATTTTCCATTTGCTTTTCCATTTGATTCTCCATTAGAGTAGTTTCCATTTTATTTTCGGCCTAAACCCTAAACCCTAAACCGCGATAATTTTGGCCACCCTTGGGCTTTGTTCTGGGCGTTGTCGCAGCACCCTAGAAGTCCTTATAGCCACGCGGTTTTGGGGTTTAGGGTTTAGGGGTTTAGGGGTTTAGGGGTTTAGGGTTTAGGGGTTTAGGGGTTTAGGGTTTAGGGGTTTAGGGGTTTAGGGTTTAGGGTTCCAATCTGAATGTGACCTGTGCACCTTGAAACTCAGCCTTGAGCCCATTTCGGATTTCAGTGGCTTCTGGCCACTTCACAGGGAGCAATATACCACTGTCTTGAATGGGTTATAGGGCATAGTCCCCAAAGCGTTTGGTTATGACTACATGTAGATTGGGTGGGTTCTTACAGTGCATATTCCATAAAAGTACAGATTCAGATTCAGAGGGATGGTGCCAGTAATTGCAGCGGATTCCATGTGTGAGGCTTTGCAGGCTGTCTAGTGGACAGAGGCAAAGATTGCAAAGTACGATGGACACGCCACAGAATGGAATGAGTTGGAACTGCCCGAAGAACAATTGCAAGGACTTTTTCCAGAAGCCTTTGTTTAAATATAAATATTCCTAGAATTTGTGATGTAGATGGGGCACATGGCCTGTTGACAGCAGTTCTTGCTCAGGTGACGGTTATCAACTTCACCGTCACTCTTCTGGGCTTGGAGGAGAAACGCCACCGGTACACTTTGTGGGTTTCGCAAAATTAGGGTACCTTTTTGGAGGTCCCCAAATAGAGTATATTGGGGCTTATATTGGGGTCCCTCATTTGTGGAAACTAGTGAACAACTCAATCAGCAGTAGCGTAAGAGTTGGTCGACTACCTGTATTGAAAACTGTATTTCTGGCAATGGCACTGGTAAAGGTGAAAGAGAGACACGACAAGCAGTAAACTTTGCAATGGGGAGGAGGAGGAACTGTGGTAGTAGTGGTGCTAGCTCTAGCAGTATCCTTTTACTCCTTTCTTAGCTGAAGTCTTCTATTTATGCAGGCTCCTACAATACAATCCCTGTATAAATTCTTTTTATAAACCCAGCTTACACTTCAGTCTCCATTTTCTCTCCCATCCGATTTGCTACTACTTCCTATGGAAACCTTCATATACTCCCATTTGCCACCCCAATAACCTGAACCCTAACTCCTAAATCCTAAGCCAGAAATCCTAAATGCCTGGCCCCTTTATCTTCGTATCGACCAGGAGCAGTTGGTTGCTGAGGTGGTTGGCAATGAGCGCCCAGACTTGGCGTCCTACTGCCTTGTCTTGAAAGGGCCGGTTAAGGGATGTAAAGTTTAGGGCCATTGGTTTAGGGCTTGGGGTTTAGGGGGCAAGGGCCATAGATTACTGGGGACTTAGGAAGTTAATCCTTCTATAGAGGTATATCATAGGTCGTTGGGACTGTCCTGCGCGAACGAGGGTCCATAGGGGTACAGGCTTCTGATGAACAACCAACTGGAGAAGAAGAAGTTCCAATGTGGTCATGGAAGCTAAGTTTATTTATGGGTGTTGGGATTTCGGGATCTGGTTTAGGGTTAGGGGCCCCAGGGATAGGTAGAGAGCAGCAAGGAAGTAGGGGTAACTTAGAGAAAGTCCTGCGTGAGGTTTCGTGTGCAGGAGGCGTGTGTGTGTGTGTGTGTGTTGTTTTAAAATTTCAGTTCCCTTCAACTTGTGCTGCGTACAGGATAGTGTGTGTCAATGTGTACATGCATCTGCAGACAGGTGTGAGAAAGGTGATGCATAGGAGCATCCGTTCCTCTAAGAGAGTATCGGAGATGTTGAGTTAAATCCTCAGGCTTGAAGGCAGCAGCACCCTTTTTCGCCGACAACAGGCTAGTGCAGGAGCCAAACAGTGGAGAGTGTCATGTAGGAGCCTAAATGTTTATCAATGCTATGCTGCTACAGTATCACCCTTGTGTAGTTGTAGTTTAAGACACCCCGCGCACCCTGTTCGAATTTATAAGGCCCTTGCGTTACCCTGTCAACATGTTCACACAGCAGGCAGCAGCGGCAAGAGCTTGTGGTGCAAATTGCCGCTGACAAGAAAACGCAGGACGTGCAGCAAAAGACTGATTTCTCCATGAGTTTTTTTGGCTCGGCTAAGCTGCACCCTTCGGAGAGCTGTGCACAAACCATAGCAGTGGGCATGTGTCTTTGCTGCCACACCCAATGACCGGTTGTTTCCAATCTCTAGACAAGTGTTGATTTAACAGGGATGAGAACGTGTTCCCTTGCCCTTACAAGTACTGGGTGTTCCCCACAACTGTAGTCTAATTACTGGGTCCCCAAGCTTACAGAGCATAGAGCACAATCAAGTTTGGCCAATACCGGTGTAGTCTTATCATAGTTAGTGGAATCAATTTGTTATGTGCATGGGTTTTTGGGGTAGTGCCGCGCACTATGTTCTAAAACATGACTTCGTCAAACTCGAGTCCAAAGATGCATGCTTATCGTTCAGGAGGCAAAAGTTAGAGATGGTTGTTTTGAAGTAACAGCCCAAGCCCAACAACCTCATAAAGAAAGTCTTGACCACATCTTCTCTTGGCAAAGACGGTTGCAGCTTGAATTACCATCCTAGCTAACTTCCCATGAGAAGCCTTCAAGCCTAAATCTCTAAACCCACAGGCCTGAAGGGCTAAGGCATGATTGAAGTGAAAACCAAGTCTTGTAGGATGACCTCGAGCAGCTGATTCTCAAGCTTCTGGCTGAGGAGGGGCGGCAAGATGGTGCATGACTATCTGACTATAATGTCAGTGCATCAGTTTTATTCCGGCAGGTATGCTATCCTTGCTATCACTGACTGTTGCCTACGGCTGTGGTCTCGTAAATTGTGGGAAAAACTACGACCGCTTGTGACACTGAACATACAAGGTGCCGACTGTCGGAATGGCCCAAACAAGTCTCTTTGCTGTGAGAACTTTCCATGTGAGCGTCGAAGACCGCACCAAACCCTGAACCCCAAATCCTTTACCCTCAGCTCTAAATCTCATATCTAGATTTCCTTCTGATTCCGCTGAAAGGGACCCAAGGGTGATCCCCCGATCTGACCCAAGAACAGCCTGTTCCATGACCAGGCGGCCGGCGATGTTCTGAAAGATGACACGCTGATCAACACTTTGGATCAGTCAAGCTCCAAGTTAGGGGTCCTCACGAAGGGGTTTATGTTAGGGGGATGTAGGAGCATGTAGAGAGATAGATAGACAGACAGATAGATAGATGTATATATATATATACATGGGGTTTAGGGTTTTCAGCAATTCGGGATCCCTTGTTGAGAGTCCCTATTGTAAGGATCATAGGTTACTGGCGTTTGTATTGGGCTTTGCCTTTGTCTGGAGACCTTTCTCGAAACTACGTGTTTTTTAGTTTCTAAAGTCTATTGGAGTATACAAGGAGGCCCGTACTCAGAAAATGCCCAAGCTAGCTTCTTGCGTGCGTGCAGCCTGGCAATTTCCTCATGTAATCCTCACATGGAGGCTTGTCACGACCATGGTCCCTTTATGGATACCATACATGTCAGGAGTGTGTTATCCTGAATCTTAAATTTCAAGCCCCAAGCCCTATCGTCCCCCTTTAGTAGATAGAACATGGGGTATATGGGTATCTATCTTGCTATAATATACCCAAAGCCATGTTCTATCTACTTAAGGGGGACTATAAGTCATCAACAACCTGCCCAGGTCCAAGCAAACAGGGCTGGAATGCCAAGAGCGTATGCAGGTAGCCGACAAGGCCGGCAGCTTCTGAAAATGGTCTAGGGTTTATGGGTTAGGGTTGTGGGTTTGGGGGTTTAGGGCTTTAGGGTTTGGGTTAATGCTTTCTGTCATACTGCACAACCGCACATAGTGGCGCAATCCCAATGCTCCAGCCCAGGCCCTAAACAAGCCAAACAAGTTTGTTCTTGCTGCTAGGAGTACTGCCCTTATTGATCAGGACTAGTGAGAGTAGGGATGACAATCAAAGTGTTTTGATAGATTCTTTTCCGACGGTGCCAGTACTACTGTCTGGCCACCTGAGTTCTAATGTTGGTTTCACACTTCATGGTTTTACTACTACCGTTCTCTTGTTTTGAATGCTTACTAGGACTACCTTACTAGTTTCCTGGTTACACTTGTTATTCATAAGGCGAGTATTCTTCAGCTCTGCAAAAGCATCGCAGAGTGCTGCATCTCGCAGCGTCGTGAAGATGTTCGCGAGATATTTCCCACAAGATTTCAGGCCTTCCAGCTGGAGTTTGCAAAATCCGGGGCATACAAGCTGGTGCCAATGCTGCATTTCACGTGTGTAAGTTCTGAGTAGTTTCAATGTTGAATTTCGCATCATTCGCTCCATTTCTTGAGGTCATCGAGGCCAGGCAAACGAAGCAACGATGAGAACAACAAACAAACATAGAAAAAGGGGGAAAAAGCGACGCAAAGCAACTCAAAACAAAATGAAGCGCAAAACACAATGATGTTGATAGACCCTTACTCACACCTGGATCATTATCGGAAACATGTCTGAGAAGTTTTGGCCCAGATAAACCAGTCATTACATGTTCCACATTCCTACAGATAGAACTTCTATGACTCCCCAAAAGGCAGCCCATCTCATATAGAATGTGGATGTAGCTTATTATGGTGACCCCAAACCCTGAACCTATTTTACCCAATACTGAACCGTAAACTCAAGCCCCAAAACCCCCAAACCCCTAAACCTCTTTACACACAGGGTTGCGAAAGCGTGATAGCTCGCAAGCTGTGCCCCCGAGGTTATTTCGCGTAGCTCTAGTGCTCACAGCACCTCGGAAGGGACCGTGTTAACCATGCGTGTCTTGATACGCAAGCACTGGCGCTCGGTGGCTGTGCAGGCTGAAGACTAAGGGTGGTTTGAAGCCCCGTGCACTTCGTGCAGACGTAAAAGCCCTCGGGTAAAACGCTACATAGAGAACCTCAAAATCCTGCATTTCAAGCCCCTGACAGGCCATGACGGAAATCGATGCGGTTCGTGAGAAGTTGCGGCCCGTGGCGACGAGGCGAGTTCAGAGACTGTGCACAGAGTAGTAAACATCTTGGCTACCCTTCTGGATACCAAGAAGGGAAGAGAACATTTTGGAGAACCAAGTAGGCAAGAACACGGAACTGAAAATGAAAATGGGGGGTTGATGGTCCTTGCAATGGATTACATTGCTGTATGTACACATGTATATGTATATGTGTGTATATATATATATGTGTAGGTATGTTTGATTATGTTGGATTGTGCATTCTCGGAGTTAAGGGATCAGTTCGCATTTAGGATTCGAGGTTTTTAGGGGTTTGCGATTACGGGCTTTGGGGGGCTTCGGGTACCAGATTTTGGGACTCAAGGTTGGAGGTTGAGGGTTTTAGGAGTGTAAGGTTTTTGGGCTGTCGATTGTTGGTTGGGGGTTTTTGTCCGCACCTAAGGGAAATATGTAAATCCTGGTGTGGTTCCAAGGCGTATTGCTTTTGAAGGGACAGTGGTCTGCTTGGGCTCTGTTGTTCGTATTTTGTTCGCCTTCAACCCCAAACCTTAAACTCTAAACCGAACCCTAAACCCAATTTTTGAAAACTGCCCTCCATCTCAGACTACTTGTCATCGTTAGGTATGTGACATGAAAACTCACCAAGTTGAGATCTTCACTTCCTTAATGTGGGGGCTTCCCAAAATTAGGGGTACCTTATCGAGGGTCCCAATAAAAAGGCTTGTAATATTTCGGGGTCTAAGCGGGGTCCACCTCTTTTGGAAAATTACCATCATGTGCACTCAGTGATGATGTGGACGAATGGGCTCTTTATCTAACCGCAAAAACTGAAGCCTTCTGCTCCTGCAGGGCATCGATCCTGTATTTCGTGCAGCCTGGACTGCACGTTAGGCTGCTGCCAGATGTCGTTTCTGCTTTAGGGTTAGAGTTGAAGATTTTTGGGGTCTCTCAGAATGTGGGGTACCTTCTTGGGGCCTTAGTTAAAAGTGTGGGTGAGAGATAGCGGAGACTTGCAGCACGTAGGGGAGATCAATTTAAAAGGATGCCCACATGGGGGTTAGGGAAATATTTGTTTAGATTTCAGTTGTGAACTTGATTAGGCTGCAGGGGTTTGGTCTGGGATCTGGAGTTCCGCGCTGCGGCTGAATGCCGTGGAGGAGGAGTGAGGCAGACAAATAGCACTTGTGACTTCACATGTGTCTAGGTATACTGACGAAGAACTTTCAGAATAACTGGGATTCAAGCAATGACCTGTACTTGGAATTAAGTCTTCTGTTTTTACCATGCACCACTCTTCTGATGGTGGCAAAAATCTGTATGACTTGCTGCTTCATCTCAAAGAGCCACAGCCGCTCCTGGCAGCAAAATATTTGGCATGTAGTAGGTTCTCTTCCTTGCATACTCATACTGTCCCAAGCAAAGGAAGGATCTTTTTTTGGTGAAGCGCCCAGAAAGACTCAGGGTGGCCGACCTTGCGAACATTGATCCCATGTACCAGCCGCAGCCTGAGAAAAATCTCTGGCAGAGGAAAGACACGCTTAAGATCTTGCCGTGTGAGAGAGGTGTTAGGTGGACCCCCCATCCAGTAATCGTGACTCAAAGGGATAAAGGTGATCATTTTAGCCCTCTCATGTTCCTGATATATCACTATTACAGGGTGTGCGGTCCGCCTAAGACAGGTGCGCTTGCTCGCAGATATCTTTGCATCCATCATGATGTAGGGGCTGACGACCTTATTGGTGGTCAGCCGGGAATGAAGGAATGCCATATTGGGATCCCTATTGGGAATTGTATAGGGACCACCACAGGGATTCATCCCTTGTAATCCCAAGTGAACCCTAAGCCATAAGTGATGTAGTTGTTGCCATCGTGTGGTTCGTTCCCTACTTTTTCCACCAGTAGGCAAAGTTGCAGCTACTAACCGCCAAAGCCCTTAAACCCTACGCCCTAGAAAGCATCCCCTGAACCCTACACCCTAAACCCTGAACCCTTAACCCTGAACCCTAAACCCTAAACCCTGCTTTAGGCTAACCCTAAACCCTAGAAAGCAACCTGGTTCTGAGGTACAGCCTTGAGTTCTTTGTGCTTCTCTTCCAGGGCCGCTTGCGGGATGCCGAGCAATCAGAGGACCCAGGGAGCCTGCTTGGGGCAGTCGAAACCTCACGTATCAGGGTTTAGGGTTTAGGATTTTGGGTTTAGGGGTTAGGGTTTGAACTCCTGGAGAGGGTTATTTAGGGGATTATATAGGGGAGTATTCTAGGTGTTATCGAAGGGATACTAGGAGTTTAGACTATAGCTCATGTTGGAATGTCTAGTTAATGTAGAAATTAGTGGTGAGATTCAAGCACAGCGGATTATCAGAGTACGCAGGGATTTTTGTTTTTGGTTACTTCAGGAGTCGTCGTTAACATGCAGGAGTTTCTCAAACAATGTTCCGACGAGGGCCTCCTTTTTCTCCCAACCGCTATGTGTCCCTCAGACCCACAACTGTATCTTCATCTCTGAAATCCATCAATTTCAGGTGGTTTGGCAGGGAATGTCCATCTTTGGATCCGCATCCCTTGTGCATGTCAGCTATAGTGAAAACTCCTAGTATCCTCCTTAATAACCCTGATAATACTCTTTTTACCCCCTATGTAACCCCCTTTGAGGAGTTTAGGCTAGAGCTCGTGTATCACCAGGATATCAATAAGCGCATCGACATCCTCGTGGACGACTTCACAAGGCCACAAAAGAGGAGCATGTTAGTGCAGGATTGCTCGTTGCTGCGATGTCTCACCCCAAGCCCCAAGCCCCAAACCCTAAGCCCTAATCCGTAAACCCTGCACCCTAAACTCCAAACGCTACACTCAAAACCCAAGCCAAGCAACTTGGTGAGGTTCATTTTCTTGAACATCTGCCGCGGCTTGTTCGAGGACCCCATGAGTGGTCGCAGGTTAGTTTTTCATTGCGGTCGGGAACAGTGGCCGGAATGGCGCCCGCACCGCCGCACCGACCCGCACCGCCCGCACCGCACGCACCGACACTGCCCCGCACCGCTCCGCCGCACCCGCCTGCACCACCCG
>CAJNIZ010003069.1:73149-86606 GCA_905231905.1 Symbiodinium pilosum | reverse complement strand
CAAATAGAAAATAAATGGAAAATGAAATGGAAACTGGGGGAATATAGGGATTTAAGGAACTTAAATTAAGTTACCATAATGGGTATATATAGGGATAATGGAAAAGAAAATGGTCCAACACCCGGTACTGTTGTTGCACGGAGGGATGTCCTTTTCTTTGCCAGTTTTACCCTGGATCAAGAAGAATCTTTCCCCTTTGACAACTGCTTGTAGCTTCGTTGCTTGTACGCTAAGATGCTCTACTTATGAATAACCTCACCTATACAACTGCCTACGAACCTAACCATGCTTGCCAGCCTTCTGTGCTGATGCAGGTGCATTCCAAGTTCTTGAACAAGACGACCATCAAGCCTTTCACTCGAAGTCGTGGCGGTTTCTCAAAGTCATGGGTCCTGCTCAGCAATCGTATGCGGTGGAAAGGGGCCTTCTGAACCCTATAAGCTGGGAGTTCCCAACAGTTTTTTAACATAGCCCCTACAGTGAACCCCTGAAACCCCAAACCCCAAACGACACACCCCTTATGACTCAGCCGGCTGAGGCCCACAGAATGGCTTTTCTTCCTGCGCAATGCAGAAGCAGGCCAGAAGCTTCAAATAATGGTTTCGGGTTTAGGGTTTATAGGATTTAGGGTTTAGGATTTGGAGCTTAGGCGTGTTTAGGGTTTGGGGATCAGGGTTTGGGGTATAGGGGTCCGTAGATTGTTGCGAAGTCTCGGAGTTTGTTGTGGAAGCCTCGCAGCAGACTGGAGCCTCTGTAAGCATTCATCCTACAGAGTTTGAAGTATTTGGAGGGAGATCTTTTCCAATTCTTCATGCTGCCATGATTTTGGGGTGGTTCAAGTCTAGGGGCGAGATGTGTTAGGAACCTAGGGCCTAGGGGCCCTTAGGCAGCACTTAGATGCCACGGACTATTCCCGAGAATTCAGTTGCCTACCGGCTTGGACCAGTTCTTAAGCATTTTGAGATTCACAGACAAAGCGGCGCCTTTGGTATCTACCGCTTGGCGTTCTAAAGTTGGGTGAGCTGTTTTTGGGACTGCGGTCCCTCAAGCTCATATCTCTCCCTTGCTAGCACATGTTGAGGCAACACTAGTTGAAATCATCGCGCCCTGAACCTTGATCCTGTTCAGGAAAAGGGGTTCTATCTGACGATGAAGTGAGCGTACCTTGCCCTGCCTGGGTGGACAAGACTGCTTGACGCTTAGAATTGGGAGGGTTTAAGAATTGCGGTTTCCCTGCTGAGGTTCTTCCAATGATGCTCTTAGTGTCTCCTGGTATGCAGTGCAGGAATGAATCCTATTCGGTGATTTGGCCCCTCGGAGTTGCATTGCTTTGCGGTCTAGTTTGAATTGCATGCTGGATTCACAATCCCACGCCATGTCGGCACTGTTTTGCATGTGATCTACCTCGCTGCGATCACCGACGCTTAGTTCTCCTCGAGCTGATTTGGGAGCGATACCTTACTCTTCCTCCTACCATCGAAATTATCATCTGAATGATGGTGACGATTATCATCACTGCTACTACCAATCACTACCCCAAAAGTTCCTGCCGGGGTACCACCTTGTCGTCTAAAAGCCCTCACAGCGTAGCCTCAGGCCTGGATCAAGTTGGACGTGCTGGAGCGCTTGACTGCCCACAACGGCGAGATGCAGTTCGTGGGTCTCAAAGAGGCTCTCTTGGGCTCAGGTTTGAGGAGTCTGATCTGGGATTAGGGTTTGGGAGGGATTGCAACTGGATCATGGCGGGATATTGGTCTGTAGATTGTCCTGTAAAATTTTCTGAAACAGCGATGCCCACAGGTTTCAGCGCGGTCATGACCATCTGCACTTCATGTTTTGCTGTGCCGTTTTCTGACGACAGGTCCGTGTAGTGCCTTGGCAACCTTACCTGGAAGACTGTATGTTAAACCGGGCCAATCGTGGTCGCTTTCAACAGAAGGGTATCTAGAGTATCATGCTTACGAGGCTCGAGCCTGAACCCTAACCCTATAACTAAACACTAAAAAGTACACTCCTAAGCCCAAACCGCAGACCAGACCCTAAACCCCAAAGCCTAAACGCAAGGCGTGTAATTAGTGTGCTCCTGGCCAGGCCATTGCAGCCGATGGCGGCTGGGAAGCTTTCTGCCGGAGTGACGACATGCCCCAGCCCCTGCTGCGAGTTTCTTGAAATCAGAATGTAGGGGCTGAGTTCCTTAGGATCTAAGCTTTGGTGGAACGAAATCCGTGTCAGTGCCTTTCATGCGTTCTCAGGTATCAGCGACCGATGCCCAAGCCCTGGCCGGGGCCTTGGAACGTGCATTGTGTTTTAGGTGCGCGCCCGGATGATTGGAGTTCTTGCATGGCCATCTGGCTACGTGTCAAGATTTGCGTCACTACAAATCCTTTCCGGAAGAGAAGCTACAACCGTGCCTTTAACAAAATGGACCCTGGCCAGGATAAATTTCCAAACACCCCAACCCCCTTGCAAGAAAGAACCCTAAAGCCTAACCCCCAAACGCTGAGCCATAAACCCTAAAACCCTCAAGCACAAAACCCTAGGCCCCAAACCCTGAAACCCTTAAACCTGAACTTTCAAAATCCCACATATTTGTGGCAGGGATACAAAGCTCACGGCCTTCCAACAAGCCTTGGTCATCAAGAGCATGCGCTTGGCACTTATCCGGTTTGGGGCTTCATGACTGTTACAATTGCTGTTATTTGTTCATGATTATTGATTTTTATATTCATGTTTGTTATCGTTTTTTTCTTTGGGGCGGTTCAGGTTCTTCCAGGGATGTTTTGACTTTGAGTTCTCAGGGTCAAAGTTTTGGGGTTTAGGGGGTAAAGGTTTGGGGGGGGGTAGAGTGTAGGGTTAGTAGAGAGGAGTGGGGTTACAGACATGATTCACACGTCTTACGGTGGGGGTACATGTGGGACTACACAGGAATAGAGAGGTTAGCTGGTGTACCGAGCAAGTCCGTGCTACGCTTTGACTTGAGACCTGGGTCCTTAATTTAGGGGCTGGTAGAGAGGCAACATAAGTTTGAGGAAGCTCCAAAACTCTAACTTCGCAAACAAGGCGCAATCTGTATTTTGAACCCACCGACTCCCTAAACAGGGACCCACCATTCTGGCAGATACTCCTTTCACGGCTTGCCAGGCGAAAACTTCTTAAACTTTGTGGCGCGCAACGTGGTGTGGACCTTAGACCAAGCCAGCCCAATAGCTTTCTGATAATTGTAGGATTCCGACTCAGAAGGGTATACTTTCAATTAGAGACAGTATACCGGGATCTCACTTAACGGGAAATGTGCTGCACGGGAACCTCACGCCTGTTGGTGCGATCGAGACTCGGTGAAGTTTCTGGAGCACCTGGGTCCCAATACGGCTCACAAGTCCTGAAAGATGCCCCGCAACAAGGACTCATATTGTTTGACAATTTTCATTTACATGTGAGCATGTCACCTGTGGCTGTGCAGTACTCAGGTCTTCCACGAGCTGGGCCAACTCTTCATTGAGCCAGGAACACAGATCACACAGGTATCATTTTATACAGTATATATTTTGTAGCTTTATGGCGCACGCATACAGACTAACTAGCGTGAGTGTGTAAGCGTAAAATGTGGGGAATTTGACGGGAAGTACCTTTGATTGCCTCTTGACAGGGTTTCAGAAGCTCTGCTGAAATTTACAAGCCCAAATGATTAGCAATATTCTCCTCCTACAAAACTTTAGTAAAATAATCATAGTATAATGCCCCGCAATAATCTATTGAAACTGTTGTGGCCCTTGAAGTATGCCCTTCTGCAGGTCACCGCCCTTCAATTTGGCAAGCTGCTATGCTGCCCGGGTCCCGGCATGAGCAAAGGGCATCATGTAAAAGCTGGACCAATTGCCAACATCCTTCCTTGATAATGTATGATTGTAGTACAGGAAACCACAAGACTGTGCTAGTTTTACAGGATTCGCAGTTCTTCAAGGGGTCACACAGGTTGTGTTCTACCAAAACAGAGTTTTGTAGTGTAGGGTCAGATAGGGCATGCGGGGTTATGCTGTAATCATGTGCGTTCCTATCTTAAATGTACACTGTTACAACAGGACAGTTTTGTATCTGGTGATACGGGATATATAGGCCCCGAGCGTATGGTGACTCGACAGACGCTAGGATATTGATTCTCAAAGCCACATTCTTATTCTACTGTGTTGGTTATTCCGGCCATCGTTGTGTAGTGCGCCCATGGTGCATCGTAGTGGGACTGGAGTGTGCGGCATGCTTCATCCACTTGTGAGTGGCTTGTGCGCTTGTCTTCTTTCTGTTATTTGTAGCTGGGTGCACGTATATGCTCTTTGTGTCCAAGCTTCTGGGCATTTTTTTTACTGGCCCAATTGTTTTGCTGCGTAGTTATAGTACTAAGTATACGGTGAAGCTGTCACACCCTGTTCTGTAAAACTACGTACTATGCTGGACCCTGCCTGACCATCAGTGAATCCATCTCAGGACTCGGTTGCAACAATGCCCTTGATCTTTGTGCTCTCAGCGGGTGCTGACCCCACCGAGTGCGCCTGCAAACATGCCACACAGATACAGATTACCTTAGTTTCTGCCAGTTCTAAACATACTGCCTACAGTTCGGGTTTGTTCTCAAAATTTTCCTTGTAAAATCCTTAGTCTTCTCATGATCCTCCTACATCCCTAAAGGGTGCCCTGGTTTGGGCAGGTACCTGTTGACTCTTGCAGCCGAGAAGGGATACACTGAGAAGCTGCACTTCATCTCGTTGGGCCAGGGGCAGGCTTCAGCTAACAGGGGTTATCTAGAGGATTGTGTAGGGGAGTATTATAGGATTATTAAAGGGGTTGCTAGGAGTTGTTTACACTGTAGCTCATACGGGGTGGAGGGGTTTGGAAAAAGGGGTTTGACAGTAGGATTTTGGAGTTTTTTGGGTGGCTTACAAGGGGATAATGGGAGTTTCTCTTAGAGATCATATGTACTTGTGTAGGTCCAGTTTGGGTTTGGGTGAGACGCCGTATGTACACACAAGTTGAAACTAGTTCAATTGTCCGCCGGGCATGTGGGGTTTTGCAACAGAAATGCTACCTTGTGAGACAGGGGCAGAGAGGGACAGAGAGAGAGAGAGAGGGTTGCCCGTGCGAAAGAACGAGAGAAACCCCATTATAGTAATTTCCATCTTCTTTTCCATTATCCCAATATAACCCCTATCTAACCCCATTATCCCGATATAACCCCTATATAGCCCCATTATCCCCATATAACCTCTATATACACTGATGACGGGAATCAAGCTTATTAATGGTTGAGTATCCCGGACCTCCTGGGTCCCAACTTTGGACATGACGAGCGCTGGGGTGTTCGCGCCTGCAGTGCCTCAGGGTGCTGCACAGCCTATAGAAGAAGAGAGAGAGAGAGGTGAGAACACTGGGAACCTTGCCACGATTAGGGAGAAGTACAATCAGGATGACAACTGAGCGAGCATGGGGGCAGAGACAGTAAAGGGTTGGCATCTTTCAAAGCGGTATGGTAGGACAAGGGAGGAGTTTTTGAGTGTAAGGTAATAACAAAGTGGCATGTTGTTCGGCAGAGTAGGCGCAATGATCAAGCACAAAAATCAAAGCGGGAAAGTAGTGTACATACTGGCGAAACACTGTAATCCCGAA
Source organism: Symbiodinium pilosum (assembly GCA_905231905.1). Lineage (NCBI taxonomy): Eukaryota > Dinophyceae > Suessiales > Symbiodiniaceae > Symbiodinium > Symbiodinium pilosum. Next base: position 80,951 of record CAJNIZ010003069.1, on the reverse strand, counting down.
TGAAGCCACAGGGCACAACAGTTCCCTCGAAAAAAGAAAGGCAAAGAAGAAGAAATGCCAATTATGCCGTTGACGGGGGAGACGGGCCCATAGCGAAATCATCGCACCTGATTCATAGTCACCCCGGAACAGTGAGCCAGGTAGGGAAGGATACCCGGTGCAAGAAACATGTAGGGAATTTGCAGAGCGGTGAATGACAGTGTAGATATCATGGTAAGTAAGGCTTGTTGCTGACCACTTTGACACTGAATGAGATCGCACCGAGAGAGAGTTTCACTTGCTTTCAACAGTTTCAGAAGTCGGGGAAGCAGAGAGCTGGCAGGAGCAAAGGAAATTTGGGGTCACAGGTAGGTTTGTGAGTGGTTGCACAGGGTAGCTCATATATGACATTGATCCACCAGCGGGCTTGGGATGCTGCCAAGAGTGCGGTAACACGGGCAAGAACATCTGTTCCTTGGGAAATCACAATGAGTGACAGAGATGGGAAACGCACCTTTTCCAAAATGATAATTGGGATTGGGTTTAGCATATGGCAGTTTTGTACGGATGAGGAGGTGTAACCCACAGTGTGAGCCGGCACCTGAATTGCACAGTGAACACCAATGAGTGCGAACAGGTCCAGGCAATAGTTTCACACCCCCAGTGGAGTAGGGAGGTTCGTCACGTGGGAATGGAATGTGGGAAAAAATTATGGAGTTTAACTTGGAGTCTATTGGTTAACCCAGTTTCATTCACAGTGACCACGAACTCCGGGCCTCCTGGGATGACCGAGCGCTGGATTGAGCGCGGGCTTTGGGGTACGCCCCAGCAAGGCCTTCGGGTCTTGTAGAGCCTATAGAAGAAGAAGAGAGCTCTTTGTCATTCCATAGCCCGAACGGAAGAAAGAAAGAAAGAAAGAAAGAAAGAAAGAAAGAAAGAAAGATAAAGAGCTCCTCAGGGAGTGGGCGCAGCCGTAGAAGAGAAGAACAAGAGAGATAGCAGAAAGCCGTCGGTTGCCTCAGATTGCATCCCGCATGGTTGATATTAGAAATCCTGCCTTACCATAGTTTCCAAAGGTTTAGGGTACTTAGTTAGGTCATGCAGGATTTATTTGATATGGGGATATTGGCGACGCTGTAACCATCATAGGGTTACCGATATCCTTTTATGAGTTCAGTATCAGCCCTAAACCCTAAACCCTAAACCGTGTGGCTCACCGTAATGGTCGCAGAGCGGCACTTCCTCTGCAGGGACCCAAAGCTGAAGCTCTGATCAAGCTGGGCCTGGCGCCAAGCACATGTATGGGATTATCTGGGTGGTTGTCAAAATCATGGTCCCCTTTTCGATCCCTATTATAATACGGCACCTAATATTTAGGGTACCCAAAAAGGGACCATAATTTTGACAACCAGCCATATAGGGTTCAGGGTTTAGGGTCTAAACTCCTTAAAGGGTTTTATATAGGGGCTCATACAGGGTTTAGGGTTCAGGGTTTAGGGTTTGGAGTCTAAACTCCTTCAAGGGGCTATTATAGGGGTCATTGAGGGGATACGAGGAGTTTAGACTGCTCACATTGATTCACTGTCAGAAGGTGTTGTTTTGATGCAAGATAAATATAGATGCGGATTAGGTTTAGGAGTTTGGTGGTGTATGGGTTGGGGGTTTACGGGTGTGGGGGTTTAGTCAAGGACACCCCCAGCTTGTAGTTACATATACGGCTCATATGTCATATGGCTGCATAGGGGCAGTGCGGTTATACGAGGTCTCAAAAGACCTCCTTTCAGGGTTTCCACCTGTTGACTACCCACCTGGGCTCATTAACAACGGGTTTTGGCAGCCAAACTCTGATAACAAGGACCCTAAGCAGTGATAGTCATCCACGGTACCCGAAACCAAAACGCCTAAACTCTAAACCCCTAAACCCTTGGACCCTAAACCCTGAACCCTAAACCTTAAACCCTAAACCCTGAACCCTAAACACTGAACCGTAAACCCTGAACCCTAAAAGGCTGGGATACCGGCGACTGGGTTTGCCTGCAGAACTGTCACCTTGCGGACAGCTGGATGCCAAGGCTGCCTTGCCAGACACAGATCCGTAGCATGAACTTACTGGGGTGTAGTAGGGAATGTGGGGATATATTCTATAGGGATTATATGTATAGGGATTGTATAAGGGTTACTTAGGGGTTATTTAGGGGTTATTTAGGGGTTATATAGGGGTTATATAGGGATTATGTTTCCTTCTTCCCTACTAAGAACCAGTAAGGTGAAGGGGAATTGCAATTGGCGAGCGCTGGGGTAAGGAAAGTAACGAGCCTTGTCGAGAAGAGTTTGCTGACGCATGTGGCAGCACGCATAATAGTCAATGTTATTATTCCTTTACATCTGTTACACCTCGACGTTCCCTTACAAGTATTAGGCCCTCAACTTTAATCTGTTGGGAGTCGCATGAGCATGAGCCCTAAACTCTATAACCTAGACTCTAAACCCTAAACCCCGAACCCTAAACACTAAACCCTAAACCGAGTCGCATGTGTTTCGTCCCAATTCTGGACAGGCTGGAGGCAATCCAGGAGTCGCAAGTGCCAGACAAGATCAATCCGGACTACAGGCCTTGGGCGCTCATGTACCCCGCTTTGGGGCCCTAGGGGTTATACAAATTTACATGTGGTTATATGTGGTTACATAGGGTTATATAGGGTGTAGGTTAGGAAATTGGGAATTCCGTTTTCGGGGCTTGTCCTTTTAGGCAGGGCCAGACTCATGTCGGCTCCTCTTTCAACGGCACTCCTCATTGCAATCTTGCTGGGTGCATCCTAGCCCAGAATTATAGGGGTTATTTAGGGTTATATAGCGATTATTTTCCCTTATTCCCTATTAAGAACCAGTAAGTTAGGAAATTGGTGGATGTCACCCTCATGGGGTTTCTTGAAATCACGCGGGTTTCTTAGAACCGGAATCCTCCAAGTGGCAAGAATTAGACCTCAAAATTAAACCCATTTCGGGGACTTCTAGCCTCATCTATTTAGTACTATGCCCATATGTGATCCCATATAACTACAGCTCTATATCCCCATCTATCCCCATATACCCCTTAATGTCCTCATACATTATATATGGTCACATATACTTACAGCCCTAATTACCCCCAAAGGTCCCTTTTTTTCCTTTTAACCCTAAACCCTAAACCCTAAACAACCCCAACCCAAAGTCACGCCAGGCTTTGGCTGACGAGCATGCCGTCTCCGAAGTTCCCCGTTCCGGTCCTGCAACTGGGTCATTGTTGGACGTGGTTTAGGGTTTTTGAAGGGGTTTAGGGGTTTTTAGGGGTCATAGGGGTTATAGGGGTTTAGGGTTCAGTGTTTTTGGGCTTTCCCAAAATTGAGGATATTGTCTCGGAAGTCTCCGTAATAAGGATCATCGTATATTGGGGTCTATATATACATATATGACTGGATCTTTGTTGGACATGGGGTTATCCCAGGGGTCATATGTGGTATATACGGCTTATGTAGGGTTTAGGGTCTCCCAAAATTAGTGATAGCTTTGAAACGACTGTGGATGGAGGAAATCCTGCACCGCTTTTACAACATAGATTTCTAAAAGCCCCGGACCCCCCTCTTAACATTGGCATTGAAAACCTCCAGAAACAAATTTGTTCCAATGACGGAAATCTTGCACTGCCTCAGACAGAACAGTTGCCAATGTTAAAAAGGGGGTGCGGGTATGCGCCACCGCGTCATACAAGATGCCTATTATGTAGGTGGTGTAAGATTTCCTCCACCCACCCTATGGCATAGATTTTGAGGTGTTCATGTGCTAGGTTTCGCCCAACCCTCCAGAACATGTGAAGCAGCCCGCATATAGTCAAGGTTCCTTTTCTTCCGTCGGTGTCCGCATCATGAGGAGGAAATGGAGCCTTACTATAGGAAGAAAGGTTGGTGGAAAAAAACTGTTTGATGTGAAGAGGTCTGCATGGTGTTTCTTTCTGGGGACAACTGGACGTTGTAGTTGGTATTGCGGACGCACGTGTTAATCAGAAATCAGGAAAACAGCAGCAAAGGACTAATGCAACTGTAACCGGTGTCATTCTGTATTCTAGAGTATGTCTGGAAATAAGGATCTTTTTTGTCCGGTCCTCTTTGTTGATGGGATGCGGGAGGTGACTGCGAGAAACATACGTTCGTGGGTTCAGGCAAGGTTCAGGCTTTGGCGATTGGGCTAGCGCTTTGGAGCTTGACGGTTATGCCATGGTGCTGCGCTCTAACCCCTCCTCAATCTCACAGCCCATTCGTTTTTCTAAGACTGGGCAGCCGGCCCACAGGCCAAGAAGAAGATTGAGGATGAGCTGGCAGAGAAAGCGCCGGGAGCCATCAAGCCTTTCTTCCCATGCTGCGGCGGGCCCGTTCCTAGGCTGAAAGTCAAGGGCTTGGGATCCAAGGTTCACTGCAGTCTCTTTGGGCATGAAGGGGTTTCTGGCAAGGGCTGTTTGAGGCCTGAGGATTCAGGCTCCCTTTTCTTTGAGTTCTTGTCAGAAGGCCCCATATGGTTATCAAGCTGACGAACGAATCGCAAGAAGGTGCCAGTGTTCTAGGTAGGGATTGCGAGTGAGGTGAACGAGGTTTGAGGTCTAGCATGCAGTTCACTCTCAGCCATATGTTATATCCTTGCAATGGAGAATTCTACCTTCGATGCGAAGGCAGGCATGCCCAAAGATGTAAGTTTCCCCTTGTGTAAAATGCATCTCCAAGAAGAGTTTCGCTTGCAACAGTTTGATCCGGCCGGGATTTGGGTCTTGGCCTTGGTATTAGTTATATTGGAACTTTGCAGGAGTAGGAACAGAAAGAGGAGCGTAGGAGGAGGAGGAGCAGCAGCCGCCGTTTTTCTACCTTTCTTCTGGGCGTTGCTACATTTTCATCATCACCCCAGGCGTGTAGATTCTTGGATCTCTCATGATGAGATTCTTGGAGGACAGTTTGTCCGTAATCAAACAAGATTCGGACAGGAAATTCTTTGCTCCACGGAATGTCTTTATGGTCGCCCCAATGACAATCAGCTCAGGACAGCAGAGAACAGAAATTTCAATACAGCCTTAGTCATAAGCGTATCTCTAGTACTCAGCCACTTACTGAGGTCCCCTGACCCTCGGAAAGGCCTGGACAGTTAAATCCTCCATCGCTGAATCCTCAAGCTTGAAGCAGCAACCTTGTGCCTGACCCTCCGACCCAACAACCCCAAAACCCTCAACTGGACACGGATACTGGACATTTGGACCATGGCCCGGGTTGAGCAGCACACTCAGGGCTTATTGAACTCCCTAAGCGTGATGAATCTATGGGGTACACGTACGGGAGTCTTTGGTTCTGATCTCAAGCTTTAGGTTGGAACCACCGAAACATGCATCTGCATGGTGCCCGCGGACCAGCAGGACAGCGTGAAGCAGGCGATTATAGTTTTGGGAGTTCGCAGTATTATGGATTGTAATGCCTGGAGGAGCACTGGAACGTAGCAGCTAGCTTAGCAATAGGTAATTCCAGATATTCCCTGGATTGAACAAAAGTCTTGTGCTTGTAGTGGCTAAGTCTCACCATCCTGGGGTCAGTATATGCCTCATATGCGACTCAAACTTCAGATTGTGCTTCTCATGTCTTCTAATTCTCATCGTACTGGTGATTCTGACTGGCCGGTGAACGGTTGCAGAGAGCACCACATATCGCCGTACCCCATGCTTGTGCAGCCCACACATAGTTGCCCAAAAATCTGCAACGGCAAGTTGAGGCCATCCAAAAGTACAAGGACATCTGAAAAGGCCGCTCCAAGTATGCCCTTGCGGGCTGATGTTTTCCCCCAGCATCACAGCGAAGGCTGTGTGAGTTGTGCTTGCTGGGCCGCCTGCGCGAAGATACTGCTGTCATGAAGCACTGTGTGTTGGCCATTCTTGGTGTTGGTTGAGACTGGTTGCAGATAGGCCTCGCACTGATCCATCATGGATAATGTCCGTGACCTTGCAAAAGCGTTGGGGACGATGGAGTCGTCGGTGCTGGAGATCCGTGAGACTGACTGAAGCTGCGAGAGCCCAAATCACCTTACCTGAGAACTGCTGTGTGTGCTCAGCCAGTCGTGGAATGGAAAACCATAGCACACACGCACAGATAAAACAATAACATCGTGGTAAGCCCCCCCAACTAGCAAAACGACAACGCACTCACCAATTTCCGATGAACATCGGCCCCAACGAGAAATAAAAGCCTACATCAGATGGAGCACAAGAGCCATCCCCTTTTCAATTCTTGTGGGGCAGGGCTCAGACAAGCCGCAAAGCTTAGACCTGAAGCCAAACTTATTGAAATGGACGAGTGGTGCGGAACGTGTCACAGCCTGTGCCGCCAGCTTTTCAGCTCGCAAACCATTCTTCCTGTGAGTCAATTGCCTTCTGACGTTTAGCGCGATGGCAAGCATGCTTGGAGGCGGATCAGATAAGGGGTGGTTCAGGGGTAAATTTGATAGTGTTTTGAAAGACGGCTTGCCTAGGCTGCCCCCTGGAGTGTGGCAGGCTTTATGCCGTAAGCTTCCATGAGTTTGGAACCTTGTGTAGCAGACGTTCGGCATTGTCGAAAGATTGACATGGGCCTGTCTTGCTCTCTTCTCGAAGCCTGGATCCCCTTATGGGAAGATGGAGTGATGTCGCGAGTTGTAGCGGTGGAGCCCATGTCATGGATAGATCCGTGGCGCGAGCGAAGTCTTACATTCTGAAGTATACTGCGGCCAATTGAAAGTATCCCCCTGAACTAAGCTGGGGCTCTTGTTTGACGACACGGGGTCCCCTGCCGCTTAGTTCCCAGGAAAGCCCAAGCTGTGTTGGCTGCTATGGCTGCATCTCTTTTTGTGGATCTCTTGTCGACATCCCAGGGAAGACTTTCAACTCTTCCTGGAGCGGTCGCATCTTTACATGATGTGATGAGGCTGAGAAGAAGGGGTCTCGTTGCAAAACCGTCCTGCCAGATGATTTGAGCGCACCAACGATTGTTTACAGTAGGATGCGCACGTTGCCTCGAGTCTGTCAATTGCAACCCTCCTCGCCGTTCTCTGATTCTGCGTCCCCTCAACCCCAAATCTCGAAAGACAAATGCAGACGCGAGGGCCAAAAGCAAGAAAAAAACAAGAACTTGTAGACTGTGGCATCGACCGCGGTCACGAAGACGCGGGCAAGGCCAGCAAGGCCAAAAGCAACAACCGCTCAAAACCCGAACTCTAAGGGAGCCTTTGCAAACACCTGCTCTTCGGTGTCTGGTGTCTTCAAAGCCTGGATAACAGGTATGGGTGATGCCATGAAGGAGCAGGCCAGCCAGACTGATGTGTTAGAGTCTAGAGGGTCTAGTGGTCCAGGTCGTTGCCGGCTTCGGATAGCATCGAGAGCTGGCAGTGCAGTCTAAGATGTAGAGTGTTGCGAGTTGAAAGCAGGTTAGTAAGAGAGCAGTCTTCCCCCAAGCCTGCAAGCATGTCAAGAGCTGGTTTTCCCGCTCCTTACTGTGGCCTGACAGTTGTCGTCTCGCTGACAGGAAGGTTGGTGGAGGGAGTGATGCAAGCTAAGCCTGGTATCAGTACGGGTTTGCAGGATGTCCGGAAAGAAGCTGTCCTTCTCTGGTTTGTCCCCTTCGTTCCCGGAAATGTTTGGGGAGACTATGAGAAATATCCGTCGCGGAAGTCGGTCCAGGGTTTTGGAATGTGGCTATCCTTTGGCAGGCTTTGGAACTTGACACGCTCCGAATCCGCAATCTCAAAACCTTGCGAATCGAAGTGCTCAGAGCAACCACGCGCAGGCC
>CAJNIZ010003069.1:55235-73049 GCA_905231905.1 Symbiodinium pilosum | reverse complement strand
GCAAGATTTCCTGCATCCACCGTATCACATGGGTGGCTGTCGAAGTAGCGCCTACGGCTAGACAGCTAAGGGGACGTCAGAGAATCCTCATATGAGCTACTACCAATACTAGCCTTATTAAGGGACCCTTAGCAGTGAACATAGGGGTCCTTCTTGCAGGTTTGTATAGTGCTTAATATAGTCCCTAATAAGGAATCCATGTTCATTAATTATGCAGGAAATATTGACTGTAGCTCATATAGAAGTTGGCAGGTCCGCCTTGCGGGGTACCCAATGTAGCGGGATCCCTATTCCTGGCATCTCTTCATACCCTCAACCCCATTCTGGCCTAAGCTCTCAGCCCCACGCTCGCTGATGACTCAGGCAAAGTGGCATCAAGATCACCAACGAGCCCCCGAAGGGTCTTTGTCTGAGCTTGCGTCTTGCTTTGTGGTGGTCTTGAGCCTTTAGGGTTTAGGGTTTTAGGGTTTAGGGTTTAGGGTGTAGGGTTTAGGGTTTTAGGGTTTAGGGTTTAAGGGTTTAGGGAAGTTGATGGGGAGAATATTTGAGGGGGTGCCCACATTCTGCTCCTTCCAGGCTCCCTCCTTGAATTCCATGATGTCCAAAGGATTCAGGATATGCTACGAAAAGGCCTTCAGGCTGATTAGCTTCCATTGTTGGCGAGGAGACTGGTGATGGTGAAGCGGAAGTGTAGCAGTTCAGGCTCCCCTTTTTCCGGGCAAGTGCAGTCTAGCTGTCAGTTCTAAACGCCAAGATGAATGCGTAGAAACCAATACATCAAAAGATGATGATGATGATGATGACGACGATGATGATGATGATAATGCAACACGGGGACGACAACAAAGGCGAGGCAGCACTGACCCTAGTTGTTGGGAATTATCCCTTGTTGGGTGTACTTATTGCGGGGGCCGTATTGGAAAGGAGACCACAGATGGGCCATCCTTACGACACCCTCACCATTTTCATGCCCAAAAACATGTCTCTGTCCCGCAGGTTTGCGAGCCAACTTGGGCCGAACCTACCAGGATATTGGCGAGGAAGCGGCCGAGGGCTACTTAAAGGGTTCTTGTAGGAGCCTGAGCAGGTGGTAATGCTCCCTTTGTCCGTGTACTTGTAAAAATGGCGCTCGTGCAAAGAGTTGAAACCACCGTATGTGCACTCACACCTCCAAAGCAGATAGCTGTTTTGGCCGAGGACGCGTCCAAAGCAATACCGTGGTTGGACAAATATCCATATTCGTCATGTAGACTTTGCGGCGAGGATGTTTTTGAGAGCTGTCCCTCGAAGCCCACAGAGCATCAGCCTCAGAGATCTGCAGGGGCTGTGACAGGACTTTTCTGCAACCTGTACTGGCAAAGCTTGATGCTGCACAATTTCTGTGGTGCTTCTCGTGGTTCTTCGCAGGGTTCACTCGTAGACGTTGAGTGAACTAATGATCTTTGCTCAGGTTCAAGAAGCTCCTGTTCGGCCTGGCTTTCTTCCATGCGGTCATTCTGGAGCGTCGAAAGTTTGGACCAATTGGTTGCGTCCCCAGTCCTCTGAAGCAAGCAGAAGTGAGTCATCTGAGCTATAGTCTAACCTCCTTAAAGGGGGTTATATAGTATAGCGGATTATATGGGATTATATAGGATTATATAGGGAAGAGCTATAGGGGCTATTAATGGGATACTAGGAGTTAAGACTACAGCTCGTCTTGTGGCAGGCACCCTCAACCCTTAACCATGAACCGTACGCGTCTGGCCGAGGCTGGAACATCCCGTATGAGTGGATGGACTCGGACTTCCAGGCATGGCTGGAAGAGCATGGAGTATTGGTTAGGAGGTTCCGGGTTAAATAGGGATTATATAGGGGTAATGTAGGGACTATATCGGGGCTATGTAGGGGTTATATTGTACAGGGGTTATATAGGGGTTACACATGGGTTATATTGGGTTTAGCGTTTAGGGTTCACAGGTTTTGGTCAGCTGGGAATGCGGGAATGGAAAAGAGAATGGACACTACTATAATGGGTTACATAGGGTTTAGGGTGTGGGATTGGGGGTTTAGAAGGAATGGAAAAGAACATGGAAACTACTATAATGGGCTACATAGGGACTACTATAGGGATCCATTCCTTCATTCCTAGCTAACCAAAGGTAAGGTGTTGGGATGTCCTTTTACGAGCGCGAAAATATGGGGGGCGCTCATCGTTATGATGGCAGTCAAAACGAACAAATGATCGTTACGAGACACTTATTCACCAGGGTGTTAGTTCTGAGGATTAGGATTCGTAGCTGAATTCTTGACGCAGGTGTCTCGAGAGCAGGTTCGAATGTACCTGGTGTCGCAGCCAGATGTCCCGTGGATCACGCTGCGGTGCTCCCTGGGCGTTTGAGGAAATCCCGAGTGTAGAAGTGTGTTAAGTCAAGTCTGTGCGTTGGTTGCAGGTACATCATTGCAGAAGTCAACTATGGTGGACGAGTCACCGATGACAAGGACCGCTGGGGCCGGTGCCCTTTGCAATTTGTGACTCTTGATGAGCCTTGCTACGGCTACCTACCTGCGAAGTGAGGACGTGCGGTTGATCTCTGCAGTGCTCAAAGGCTACTTCAGCGCACGTGCCTCAGGCAATGCTTCAGGACTCAGCAAGTTCTGTGCGGTTCCTATGGGAGGATTAGAACCTCTGAGGAGAGGATCCTGGAAAAGGGCTTCAAGTTCGCCAACCTCGAGGCTCTGCTCCTCTTGTCCTCCAGAAGGGTGGCATCTTCTTCGTGTTCTGGCATCCCAGGAACAGGCCTTCATTGCGGAATATGCAGATTTTTCAGGAGAAGGGCCCAAGGGACTCTAGGTTCTCGTGGGTCACACAGGATTTATGGGGTGCCCATCAAGGATTCTTTAAAGCTCGTTCTGAGAAATTCGAGTACACGCTGCAACATACTAGGAAATCTAGTATGCTCAGTATGCTTGAGGCAAATTCCTAAACTAAGGACTAAGAAGTATACTGTACCTTGATTGAACAGCACAACATCCAGTATACCTCAAGGTCCATTCTTTGCCATATGGGTGTGTCTCAATCATCCTAGATATCTTCTCACCGAAATCTTCACAATCTCCTTTCAAATTTAATTAGCACCTCCAGAACTGCCCTGGAATCCCTGAACCTTAAACCCAGAATCTCATCCTTACTTGGCATTAGGGTGATGGGTCCAAAAGCGACTGTCGCAATCTAAACTCGGAACCCTGGATCCGAAACCCCAAGCCTTAAACGCGAAACCGCAAGGCCTAAACCCGTAAATCCAAAACACTATAAACTAAACCTTAACCCTAAACACTAGACCTAAACCCTCAACCCCAAATCCTAAACACTAAACCCTAGCTTCCTTTTGGTTTTGCGAGTGCTGACCAGGCCTACTGGATTCCCGAGGAGGGAAGTGGGCGACTCAGACTTACTGGTGCCTAGGGCGGAGTGGGGGAGAGAATCTGCGCGACTTAGGGGTTAGGGTCCATCATTAACGGAGACTGCAAGGAAGGATAGTTAGAGGATCTACTCCCCCACTCCCTCTTAAGCACCAGTACATGGAGCCGTGCGTTGCAAGATGTGGTTTCAAAGCCCTGTTACACTGTCAATGAGTGAGTGGGTCATAAGTCATAAGCACCATGACAAGGCCGTGAGTGGTCATGGTTTTCAGTGGAGTACACCAGCCTTGTCAGAGTTAGACCCAATGCTACGCACCTGCCATCGTTTCACCGGCTTTTGACAACTGGAACACTTAGATTCTAGGCCGTACGAGGGGATGGGGTCGCTGAATGCCCCGATTTCGACCATCTGAGGGAGGAACGATCGATCCTTCAAATCCTGCATCATCCCAAGTACTTTACAACGTTCGGAATTACGTAGAACAGTAGAAACAAATTCTTGCAGGATGTTTTGTACCAAGAGGAGCACCAGTCATGACCTTGCTAGCCAAAGTCTAATCCTGCTTCGGAGCCCCTATCATTTCAGAGTTTAGCCATGATATGAGTCCTGGACCAAATTTGTAGTATATGCCTTCATAGGTCCTCCCCAAAACTCTATATAGTCCCCGATAGGTCCCCTCCAACCTAAACCCTAAACCCTTAGTCCGTAGCTGATACGGCACAGCCCAGGTTTGCAGGAGACCAGAGACTATCTCAAGCAACTGCCCATGGACGAGGACGGGCTTGAGAAGCCTTTTACTGTCAAAGCATTGACTTGTTGGGAATATCGTGCCGTGGCAATCCCTAAGATTCTTATAGTGGAATCTACCTCAAGGCCCTATTCAAAGGCCCCCACGTGAATTTGAATTTTCTTGCGCTTGCCTGCAGCGGATGGAGACTCGTGCCTGATCGCGTTGTTTGAGCTGCACAGCCAAAACCTACCCAGGATCCCCGAATTTTTGGGCACAGCCCTGAGATCAAGGGTTCCATCAAAATGTGGTTGTTTTCTTTGAGGATCTTTGGAATATGGATCATTTTCTATTTGAAGGGGTCAGGGGACCCCAAGTTCTGGAAGCTGCCAAATGTACTGACATGTTGGTGCATGCTGAGAGACGGCAAGCTAGTGTTGGAGAGCGCCTTCGTTGATGCCTCAACAACTGTCCATCGACTGCCTGCACAACGCGTGAGCAGTTTCTCTGCAATTCTTGTATAGTCCCGGCACAATCTCTACATGTTCCATAGAAGCACCAAAGAGTGCTCATGCATAGCCGTCAGATTAAGCTTATACTTTCTCAATCACCTCACAACTAGAGATCTTGTCCAAGGCTGCACCCAAATGCTCTCATCACGGCGCAGCCGCAGACCTGGGCTTCTGCACTGGTGATGTGAGCTACTGTCCTAGCGATAGGTTTTAGGTTTTAGGGTTAGGGAGCTACTGTCATAGTAGTAGAGTCCCTCATATGATATAGGGGTTATGAAGGGGCCTACTTCGAGTGAAGTGTCTGAAGGGTCCTTGTGCTATGACCGGGAATCGCGGGAGAGGCTCATGTTCTGTGGTTTGGAGGTGTTGACGTTTGGTATCGTGTGAAATACTTTCCCCTGCAGAGATGGTTGTTTCTCAGACATTCCCGTGGCAGAAGTTTTGCGTGTGCAATCTGTGCAAGCCAGGTTCAACCAAGCGAAGAAGTTCCTTGACACAGTCGTCAGTGTCCAGCCAGGGCCTCACAACATGAAAATGTTAGCAGTGACATCACGTCACTCGGGTGGGAGCAATGCAGCCCAGCCCAGACAACTTAATCCTGCTTCGTCTGGAACGAATGAATTGTGCATCTATATGAAAATTGTGTAGGAGGGGTTACTACAGGGATCCACTTATCCATTACCAACTCAGAATGAACAGGATGCTTTGCGCAAACTGTCGAGGCCCCGCATTTCCTCTGGCGGGGGTGGCAAGAAGCCAGAAGAAATTGTCGCTGACATGGCGCAGGCGTGCGCTTTTCCTTGCAAATGCGGTTGTCTAAGTTTACCAAGGGATTTTGCGTAGGGTTTATCAGATGCTCAGCAGTTTGCCGGAATGCTGTGAGGTTGTTGAGTTTTGACCATCGCCAATCCACTGCACATGGGGACAGGGGGGGGGTGTCAGAATTGCCATCCCATGCTTGAGCCCGCTGTCGTCACGATGTATATTGGGACTTGTCTTGTCCATGAGTTCATAGTCACAGTCAAGAAGGCCTCCCCTGTGCCTCCAGCCAGAGACATGGTGTCATAGCATTCTGCTACTGCAGTTATCATGATTATGGCTGCTACTGAAAATTCCGAGTAACCTGGAATATTTTGGATATCACGATGCTGCTGTTGGCAGGAATGTCATAGTTGTTACAAGTATCAATACCATTACTTGCGGTTACGGCCATTGAGCACAAGTTTGGCACACTCTTTGCAAGCTGAAGCATCGGAGGAGTTCCTGAAACGAGTTCCAGATGCGGTGAAGAGCAAGAACGCCCATCCGGAAACTTACAAGAAGACTGCCCAAGGCCACGCGGGCAAAAGCCAAGTTTGAAGTTCTTTTCGGCGGGTCAGGGACACTACGTGTTTCTTTGTAAGGTGGAGGGCATGGCACACAGGGATACGTTTGCTGGAATGGAGGCTTCAAATAATTATTACCACAGCTGCGCTTCCGGTTGGGGCAGGGCAGATGCAACTGCCCAAGAGAGCTTAAAAGATTTGGTAGTTTCCCGGAGTTAGGAGACCCCCCAGTATAGACCCAACAAATATTATAATCCGAATCATAGAGACCCAGCAACCCCTCCATTTGGGGGAACATCCACTTGAGTCTTCGTCTAAACAGGGCTGATCCTGCACCTGGTAAAAAGCGCTGGCGCTTGCCATGAATGAATCCTTTGTACCCGAAAACCTGAACCCTGTCTGCTGACATAGTTCAGTTCAATCCCTGCAGCTGCCATGCAGGTGGGATCGTCTCGGTGGGCGTGTTCCACAGCCAGGATCTGTGTAGAAGTTTGGTAGAGTCCCAAAATGGGGGGGCCCAATATAGACCCCAAATACTATGATTCTTGTTAGTAATACAAAGGTTACCGCTAAATTTGGGAAACCCTAAACCTAAGCCCTAAACACTATATATCCCTTTATATCCCATATAACCCCGTAAACCCTAAAACCTAACCCTTTTAAAGATATCTCAAATTTTCGGAAACCCCCATTTGTGTGGAAGTTTGCCGGCTAAAGGCTGGCACCTGAGAATATCTCAGTGTGACACGGGGATCGGACTCCAAAATCCCTGTCTAGTCATCTACATATGAGCTGGGACAAAAGCCTGGGCCCCACGGTTTATATAGGACTGACACAATTTATTGGTGTGTGCAGGACATGGAGAGAACGATGAGAGTGAATCACACGATAACACGATAGCATAGTAACTTATGTCATGTGATGGGAAAACGACCACAGTCAAACAACTTAAGAATGTGTGAAATTGGATAGAAGGCTGATCTCCTGGTTTTTGGCGCCGCTCACATGGGGGTTGCGCCAAAGGTGCATGCAAAAATGGGACCATTCGGAACACATTTCCGTAGAAAGGGATCGTAACCAAAAGGAAATCTACTTCATGGCCCTTTTGGGGGAAATGCATTCTGAACAGCTAAACGCTAAACCCTGCCCCTTGATGGCAGGAATACGCGCGCATTGAAAAGCTCATCAAGGTGGTCAAGTCAAGTCTGGTCATGCTGGGCAAGGCCAGCTCGGCATTTGGAGAGGATGATGGAAAATAACATGTAAACTACTACTTAGGGTTAGGGCTAATATTAGGGTTACATTAGGATAATGGAGAATAACATGGAAACTACCATTTAGGGTTTGGGGGGTTTACAGGGGGTAGCTTTGCAAGTCGTTTAAGATTCTGATTGCCCTTAACTGTTGTATGATCTCGTTCAAACTATAAACAAAATTTTTCAGGACCCCGACAACCTACACTGGATTAGGGTTTAGGGTAGGGAGATTTTGTGTTTATGTTTCTATTTGTGGGCATTTCTGCGGATGCCTATTGTCTTGCTTGGAGATCCAGGGGTTACTTGTATTTCCACAGACAAGCAGCTCTGTTTTTTGACGTAGAGGTGTTTCAACTCATCGATCAGGCTTCTACGTTACATTGTAAGTTCCCGCTTCACCTATAGTCTTAACTCCTCAAAGGGGGTTATATAGGGAATTATATAGGGGAGTATGAAAGGGGTTATTGAAGGGATATTAGGAGTATAGATTACAGCTCACATAACCCCCTGTCCCTGCACCATGGTGTTCTGCAGGCCATCAAGGGCACAGTGCTTATGTCCGCAGAGCTTGAGGGGATGCCGTACACTCAGAGCTGCACTGGTGCTTCAGGGATGATTCTGGACCGGATGGGTGGCCCTAAACCCTAGAACCCTAAAGTAAAAGAGGTTACATAGAGATTAGTACAGGGACTCACAGGAGCGGGGGGCATTCTCATAATGATGTTTTTAATTTAATGGCCTCCCAAAATAGTCCAGATGTTCATGCCAGCACTTCGTCTTAAGTACGACGGGAGTTTTCTGGAGGTTGTAGGAAGTTCGCAGGCAGGTGTTGCTTTCGGTTTTGTGTTCAAGGAAACAATTGGAGCTAGTTGCTTTCAGACCCTAAGGCCCAACATTTCTCAAAATTATGGGCAGATACATGTGAGCTATGGTCTAAACTCATAGTATCCCCCCTACTGACTCCTATAAAACTCCCCTATAATGCTCCCCTGTATACCCGCCTTTAAGGAGTTTATGCTATAGGTTAGGTGGGGAAATAAGCAAGCATGGCTACAGCTAATGCTGCAGTTCCCAGGTCTGATTCCACTTGTAGTTCTACGTAGGGAAAGCCCAAGTTATGGCCAGGTAAGATCCTATAGGATTTAGGGTTTAGGGTTTAGGGTGGGAAGATAAGTGCGATTTTTCAAGGCTTTATAGGGATATATGAGCCATAGTCTAAACTTGCTTAGGCGGTTTGAACTCCATAAGGGTTATTAAGGGGAATACTAGGAGTTTAGATTATAATAGCTCATATGATTATGCGCGAGCTTGTCCAAGCAGAATTTTCAATAGGGCCCCTCACGAGTGCCGTTAATCCCTTCCCCCCAACAATTAGGGTTTAGGGTTTTAACAAGAACCGCCCCAACCCCCTCGTAACGAACTACTGCCATGTTGTAGTATCATATGTTATGGCGAACGCTGATCATTACGGGGATGGGGACGTTTGTGATAAAGGGGGAGGGCTAGTAAGTTACGGGCAACATAGGCTTCACAGTCCATCATCGGGAGCGGTCTTCGGAATTGCCATCCTTGCTTGTCAAAAGTCGCAAGAATCTGCTTGACACGGCCTGAGACAGAGTTCAGGTAAGAATTTGATGAACCTTTCTTTGTCCCCACTATGCTGAGGTTTAACGCCTTCCAGGAGCAGAAAGTTCCAGGCAACTGGGCAAAGGCTCACAGCCCAGACCTGCGGGCTCACGACGTCAGAGTTCCCAACTCCTAAAGCGATAATGCAGGCCTACCTGTTTCCGGTGTCCTAACTATGGGCCCTTAATCGGGTTTCTAGAGTTTTGTAGGGTATATGATAGGTTTTTAAGGAATGTAGGATTAAGGGGCCAAACGAATGCCCCATAGTTCCAACCTTGTAGATAGTATGTTGGGATGTCTTGGGATATATAGAGGAATCAAGAATCACCTTGCTGTTCTTGACTAGCATAGCAGTCCTTGTATGTATATATATATATATTTATGTAGTAGTATCACGTACAATATGCCCTAAAGCCCTGCTACAATTATTAAGGCCCCTGCATTTTCCAGGCCTCCAACTTGGACACATGCAAATCGTGGGAAGACGAAGCGCCAGTCTTTTCAAACTACATCTGTGCTCTTTTTATACGAAGACTGTACTCAATCACCAAGACAATACCAAACCCCAGGCCCCAAGACAAACTCTAACTCCTCATCCAGGAAAAAGATTCTATATATCCCTGCAAATCCCAGTTTCAATTTGCTCGGCCATCTGATTCTACATTATTCCTTGCCCTTAAAGCCTCAACCCTGAACCCCAAAGCCTGACGGAGCTTTGCCTGGCTGTAAACGGATAGTAAAAGGGGCGCTTAAACAAAGAAAAGACCTTCAACCCTAGATCCTAAGCTAAAGCGCCAACACAACCCTAAACCCTAAAACCCTAAAACCCTGCCAAGAGGAGAAAAGTGCTCAGGTGGCTTACCCCTGCCTGAAGCCGCTGAACTCCTGGGCCTGGCTCTCGGTCACGGCATGGACCATGGTGGATAGTTAAAGTATGTAGCATGCTAGAATGCTTCAGGGTTTATAGGGGTTATATAGCGGATATCTAGGGTAAAGTATACTATAATCCCCCTAACTGCAACCCCCAACGCCGCCTAATGAGACATATGAGCCCCCAATATATGATCTGCAAGTAGTATGCTGGAGGGTATCTGTCCATTATTTTGAACTCGCCGCGTTTGTTATTAGGGGACATACAGTTCCATAGTTATCATGTACCTAGGGTCGTGGTGTCAGGCAAGCGTCATAGATGCATTAGCTTAGCCTTGCAGAAGTATGTACAAGAACCACAGATGGTGATCCATCAAGTTGCAATCACCTCTCCCTAATAATGAGACCCCCCCCGCCCCGTAATGACCTAATGACCAGCATTGCCCCTAATAGCTCTAATGTCTGATGGTGCTATGTTGGGATTTGTTGTTAGTATTCTTGAATACTTATGCAGGGGGCTGAGGCTACTGCGAAGAGTTGAAAAGACCAGTTTTCAGTCTTGACTGCGCTGCTCAGTGCATTGCACATGTTCCTGATGCTGAAGGGTCTTTGGCGTACTAGGCAGCATGATGAGTACATTTCGTATAATGCTGGCGGAAACGGGGGTTTAATGGTATCGGAAGGGAAATGCTATGCACCGGAAGATGAAAAACCTGCATGGATTCTCAGCATTTGCGGTGTAGGTTCGTTTGCGCCCACAGCGGATTTCAAACCAAGTGGATTGACATCTGCATAGGACAGTTTAGCTCAGGGTTGTACTTCTTTTTCTGAGACCTGAACTGAAAGATCCCTACTCTAAAGCACAGCTGTTTTCGAAGTCGTGATGCTTCTATAAGATGCGTCCAAATTGCAGACTAGGTTGTTTTCAACGCAGAGGGGCCCGGAAAACCCTGGGGAGACATGAGGATTACAACGGAGTGCGCGGGGCCACTTAACGCGTGTGTAGGGCGGAATTCCGAGAAGCTTCCTGCATTGGATCTGACAGCCCAGGCGGCAGGCTACATGTTTGCTAGTGAGGTTGGTGCAGGGTCTTATTATGTGAGCAGCGCAGGTCGAGCACGCTAGCTGTCTGAAGGACGCTAATAGTAGTTTCCATGCATAGCGGACCCCAATATAGATCCCCAAATATTAAAATCTTTACTATCGAGACCATTAAAAAGGTACCCCTATCTTGGGGAACCTCACAGGTGATTGATTTCATTGCACGCATCGACTTCCTGGTGAAGTGGCTGGTCGAAGGGTGCCTTGTCTTCCTTACTGCTACCTGAAAACCTCAAGGAATATTCCTAACTTCATACTATGCTAATCAATTTTCAACCGGCTGCGGTCCATCTAGTAGTTCTAAGATCCTTCCTTCATTGCTTCCTGAGTCTTACTGGGATGTCAGGGAGTTCCCTAATTCATAGTAGGATGTATGGCAGACGCCAGACCACTGTCCCATAACTGCCTGAGCCCTAACTTTAAACAGAGCTCGCAAACTCAAGTAGCAGGAATGCCAAGCGCAGATTCCAGGTGTGAGCAAAACATGTAATGAATGACGCACTTCAGTTAATCGTAACTGCACTGGAATTTTGTTTAGATTCAAGTAGCAATAGTAATGGTCGCGTCGTGGTAAACGAACTCCGAATAACACCTGCAAGTCCAGTCATGTCGTCCAATATCTAAGCTAATTGCCGGTCTATTTAGACCTTGCATTCATCAAAGCCAGTATGAGCGCCCCAATTCCGAAATACGAACCCAGTCCTTCACCTGTTGCTCCACACCCCAGACCTCAAACCCTTGACCTCAAAACCGAAAACCCAGATCTTGGAGCCCGACCCCTGGGTTCACCAAAAGCCTTAACCCCAAACCTAAACCTTCAACCACACACCCTAAACCCCAAACCAGAAACCCACATCCTAAACCCACACCCTAAACTAAACCCCAAACCCCAAGCCTTACCAAGTTACCAAGGACTCTAGATCAACCTCTAGACCCCGAATTCTTAGACCGCTCATGAGATGAGGCCGCCGCAAAGTTATTGGATTTCGTGCTTCTTCTTCCCACAGGCGCCTGCGCCCGCACATTGCCAGCAGCCCATACGGATCAAGTTCAATGTATTGCTATGATGTAGGGATGCTATAGGGTACTATTATTGGGCTTATTAAGGGGGATACTCATATCTAAAAACGAAGGAGAATTTCGTAAAGAGTGGAGAGGCAAGGCTCAGCGTAAGGCATCAGCCTAGAGAGTCCAGAGAGACAAGATCCCCTTTGCACGACCCGGAAAAGAGACCCAAGTTTACTGAGACAGCTCCACCCGGAGGGTGAGGTTGAGGATGATTACTCCCTGAAAGCCAAGCACTTCTGGGGTTCAGGAGGAGGTTTTAGGTTCTAGGGTTTAGGGGTTAAGGTCTAGGGTTAAGAGTTTAGGGTCTAGGATTTAGGGTCTAGGGTTTAGGGTCCAGTGTTTGCAAGGAAGATTGCGCCTCCTGACAGGGCTTCATGACAGCAGCCCTGCAGCTGCACGCAAGGCAAGGTTCTGCAAGTCAGGGCAGAGTGCTTACACGTATTTACAGTAATCAAATACAATCCTGTTGCGCTATTATCATTTTTACCGTTAGTACGTTGTACGGTGTTACATGCGCACACACATGCAGACATATACATATATAAGAACCTATTCATTCATGTATTGTTGTTGATTATGTACCAATATACACATAACTGCTCAATGGAGGAAGACCAAAATTCCCATCGACACCCTGGAATTCTTCTCAGAGGTGACTTCTGTCTGAGTCTAAGTGCGGGAGGGGTGGAGGAGGGTACTTAAAATGAAAACGAGCAGGAATGTGGAAAGCAGCTACGATAATACCTGAATGCAGCCTGATTTATCAGCATGGATGTGATCGGGGTATTACCTTGGCGACCTGTTGAAAGTTGAGTCTTTGGATCATGGTGTGTTCTGTTCTCCTACGTCAGGATAGTGCAACCTAAAAGATGGACTACAAGGGTGGTCATGATGCTGAAGCCGCAGCCGCAGCCGCAGCCGCCGGAGCGACAGAGGCATTGGCAGCGTCGGCAGCCGTGCAGTAGAAATGCAGCAGCACTGCAGCAGCAATGCAGCACCAGTGATGCGGGTCATAGTCTTGGTAGTACTACTACCAGTGTTTCAAGCATCAGGAGTAGACGAAATGCTAGTACTCTGCTGTGGGAGAGGCGATGGGTAGGGAGGCAAATGCAATACGGCCTCCAGCAATCCTACAGGGTGGAAGACCAACAGTGTTTCTCCTGCCATGCGGTTTAGGGTGTAGGGTTTATGGAACCCTCAGCCCTAAACCGTGTTGTAGCAGCTGACCCATTTGGATCCACCAAGGTGCAAGACAGCACAACCTTGACATCACCACCTCCGTGCGGATCCCGTCATACGGGGTTATACGGGGTCATCGCGGGATTATGTGCAGCTCACATACGCTACATGGGTGTCATATGTCCCATGTTTGGAGGTTCTTAAATAAGGAGTATAGATTGCGGTTTATATTGGGGGCCCTACCGTGGAAGTTGTACGGACAGCCCCCTAAACCCCTAAACCCCAAACCCTAAACTCTAAACCCTAAACCCCTGCTAGTGTCCTGAATAGGTATGGAAGCGGAGCTCTTGAGGCTTTCGAAGCACGGAAGATTTTTCTCGAGAGTCAGTCGGAGGGGTAAGGGATCCGAGCGCTTTTTCACGGGGGCGATGTGTCCAGCCTGTGTACCGCCTTCCCGTACTGGGATTTGCCAGCGTAAGCGGGTAAAAGAGGTGCTTTAAAAAACCTAAACCCCAGATACTGCCCTTCAGCGCTGTGTGACCGAGGAATGGCGTCAACATCCATGGGCTTTTCCTGCAGGGCTGCGGCTGGGCCCCGGCCCCAGGTCTGTCAAACGGTTAAGGGTTTAGGGTTTAGGGATTTAAGGTTTAGGGATTTAGGGATTTAGGGTTTAGGGTTTAGGGTTAAGGGTTTAGGGTTAAGGGTTTAGGGAGCTTGTGGATCCACTCCAGAGACAATTAGGGAGAGTCCAAATAGAAAATGACATGGAACCTCTTGTGGGCTTGAATAGAGCTTGTAGAGGGATTAGTCCCCTCCCCTTATAAACTAACCTCCCTCAGATTATGTCATGTGACCTATTGAGGGTTTTTATGTGTAATCTTAAGCTTGATACTCGAAGTCTCAAGGACTCCATGGCCCGTTTCAACCCTGAAGGGGTCTACCTTACGTAGACCCCCCACCCAGTAATAGTGACTAAAAGGGATACTAAGGATCCTATTAGGGTCCTATTATATTCCTACTATGCCATTATTACAGGGTGGGGGATCCTCCTAAAGTCTACCCTAAACCTTATATGACCCCATAAAGTCCCAATATAATACATTCTTTATGTAGCCCCTATATTCCCCCCGCCCCCCACGAAGGAATGGTTCCTTGTGGTAGTGCTTATATAGCCCTTTTAGTAGTTTCCGTTTTCTTTTGCATTCCTCCTAAACCCTGAACCCCCAACATTCCCCCCCAGCAAACTCTAAACCCTATATGACCCATTATAGTAGTTTCCATGTTCTTCCATTCCTTCTAAACCCTAAACCCCACCCACCCAAAAAAATAAACCCTATATAACCATTTATAGTAGTTTCCATTTTCTTTCCCATTCCTTCTAAACACTAAACCCCGCCACCCCCCACCCCAAAAACAAATAAGAATAAGACGCAAAGATGAAGCACACACTTCATATAACCCATTAGGCCCATTATAGTAGTGTCCACTTCCTTTTCCATTCCTTCTAAACCCTAAACCCCCAACCAACCACCACGCCCAACCCCTCAAAAAAAGAAAAATAATAAAAGATAAACATAAACGATAAGAAATAACAACTATACGACTCATTATGGTAGTTTCCATGGCCTTTTCCATTCCTTCTAAACCCTACACCCCAACCCTCCCTCCCACCCAAAAAAAACTCCACCCTATATCATCAATTATATTGCTTTCCACTCTCTTTTCCAGCTAGCCAAGGGTAATTTGGACTCAGGACATGACTCGCGGCTTGCTGAAAGAGTCTGACAAGGACTGCTCTCCTTTCTGGCAAGGATGTTCTTTGGCTGGGTTGCTGTTAAGGTACTTTGGTTACGGTTTAGGGTTTAGGGTTTAGGGTTTAGGGTTTAGGGCTATATTATCCCCTCATAACGGAGAATCACATATGGAAAAAATGGAAAATGAAATGGAAGCTGGTGGTAAGTTCTTTAACAGCAACCCAGTTGGAGGTTGTGTCGGGAACCAAAGCTGGAGCCGTAATCAGATTAAGAATCAAAAACATAATTATTTTGCAGCTAGATGCGCTGTTTGGACCCTAGTTCTCAAAGGTTTTCACTCCCACGACCTCGTGCTAGCAGGCACCAGATTTGATGCAGGGTCTGGGCATGTTGGATCTTTCAGATTTGTTAGAAGCTGCTGAGAAAATGACACTCCCGTAAGAGGTCCGAGGAAGAACAACTATGCGCACCCTGCCTCATTCCGGTGAAGGCATGAAAGGTTTACCGAAACAGCACCGCCGCTACCCCTTCACGCGAAGAGGATGTGGTATTCGTGGAGATGCCCGTCATCCACTTGGAGCCCCTGGCGATCACAGACAGTGCCAAGTCATCGCCTTAGGATCTGTATACTCAACTCCTCCATGACGCCTACAGGACAAACAGGGGCTTGTCCACAATCAGTAGCCTCTCTTAGGATCCTAAGTTTGAGAACTCGTGATGCGGGGCAGCGATGTGTCAGTGGGAGTTCACCTTCCTCAAGCAAACCTGGAACTCCATCAGCAGTTCTCTAGAGTAGCAGTTTTCGTGAGTGTCTGAACTCCCGGCCGAAGCTAACGGAAGCCCCATCATCCCCTGAATGCCCTTGGCATATCAAGTTCCTGGATCTCTATGAGGATCCCCGTTTGTTTAGGTTGCACGTTTGTTCGAGCTGATGTAAGCAGAGACGCCCTGCCGAAATAGAAGCCGCAATAATGGTGATAGCTTAGGTGGACCCCCCAGATGACGACCCTAATATGACCCTTCTTATCCCCTATAGTCACTATTACTGGGCGGGGGGGTCCACCTAAGTGAATGCCCGTCCATCGCGCCCAGGAGGATAGTCGACGGTAATCTTTACATGTGCCCCATCTACAAGACATCCGAGCGCAAGGCCCATGCAGCCAAGCAGCTGTGATCGGGGGCATGGTCCTTTTACATGAAGTGGGGTTTCCGGCAATTGTGGATCTCTTTCTTGTGGTCTGTTTGAAGATGTTGTCTCATGTTGGGAACAGGCAGAAAGAGCAAGCTTCACAAATACCTTCCTAAGTTGTGTATAGGAGTAACCATGTACAGCTATAAGAATCATACGAATAACATCACAAGCATTAATGTTAGGCATGATACGAAGATCCGCGCAACTAAAATACTATTAATAGTGGACAATTGAGCCCCCCGAACGCTGCTGCCAGGGGACATCGCCCACAACCTGCCAACCCTAAACCCTAAACCTCAAACCCCTAAAGCCCAAAACCCCTAAACCCTAAACCCTAAACCCTTAGCCCTAAACCCTCAACCCTAAATCCTAAACCCTGCCAGGGAACATTGTCCACAACCGGCCACTCCACGAACTTCGTGAAGTTTTTCCCCCTGAGCCAGGACCAGGCCTGACTATCGACTCTTTGTTTAGGGATTAGGGGTATATTAGGGTCATATAGGGATATCTTAAGGTTATATAGGGATATACTCTGGCTATATGGTATATATTAGGGTTATATAGGGATATATTCTGGCTATATAGGGATATATTAGGGTCATATAGGGATATATTCTGGCTAAATAGGGATATATTAGGGTTATACAGGGATATCTTAGGGTTATATAGGGATCTATTCGTGTGGGTTATATAGGGATATGTTAGAGTTATATGGGGATACATTAGGGTTATATAGGGTTATATAGGGAGAGAGAGAGAGAGAGAGAGCATTTTGGCTCAAGCCAAGGGGGGCCCGCCCCGAAGAAGGGAGTTCCTGTTCCTGCAGGGGGGTCCATCTTTTGGAGTGTGCAGTGTGCAGTGGGGTAATGTCTACTTCTTGACGGGTTTAGGCGCGGTTTCCTTCACCTGGGATCTACTTTGTAAAAAGAAACAAAGAAGAGGGAAAGCAGCGATGGACGCTCGCCGTACACCACAAAGTGTGGGAACCGCAATTCGTGAGGATGGAACTGGCAGAACGGAGGAGTGCCCCAAGAAGGCGGCAAAATTGACCAGTGAGTGCAAGGCAGAAAAGAGAGAACCTCACGAGGTAGAGATTCGCTTATTGGCAAGGGAGCTGCAAGCATTGAGCGAGCACATGGAAGGGGAGCAGGTGATCTCCAGCATCCAGACGTTCGTGGCGAAATTTCCAAGGAATTGAGCCAAAGTATGAGGAGCAACAGCCAGCAGAAGTGAATCAATTACAAGTACCACACTGAAACATTCCGAACCAACTCGAAAACATGGATATGTGAAAAGGGAGTGAAGAGGGAATTCAGCATGCCACCGAGAAACCTGGGAGCATAGGCCTCTTGGGGGAATCGGCTACCGAGACATTACTGAGACCATCTAATTCGCGATATCCGCAACGTGATGGAAGGGGTTTGGTAAGTTCGGGTTCCGGGAGTGCTACTTGGTCGTTGTGTTGCGGAGGTGCTGTGGAGGCGGGGAATTAAAGGTTGAAGACAACAAAATGCAGGAAATTAGCGAGGAAATGATGCATGTACAAATTCATGAGGACCGGGTAAGCAAAAGGCCAACCTGGAGTGGTGCAATGGAGCGTTCGCTCGAAGGGATGTACAGTAGTCAGTGCCCGAGGGGGCAACCAGCTCAGTGCCACAGGGGCTCCTGGTTCATTGTGCTACATTCTCTGGATCTATGTAGGCTACTTCACTGGGTCCTTGGACTAGTCCTGGTTCATGCTATGACAGTGGCGAAAAAGTAGTGCACACGGAGCCGGCCAAACTAACCTAGAGAATGCCACTGG
>CAJNIZ010003069.1:16591-40713 GCA_905231905.1 Symbiodinium pilosum | reverse complement strand
CTATACAATCCCAGTTTCCACTTCATTTTCTTTTTCTTTTCCATTTGATTCTTCATCATAGGGGTAATTAAGGGGAAGACTAGGAGTGTAGACTATAGATCATGTAGGGATATCCTTGAGAGACACCTTGATGGATCACTCCATTATTGGGGTCTACACAACCCCCTTTAAGGAGTTTAGACTATACCTAAACCCTAAACCCCTAGGGCCCGCAACTTGGGCAGTCATCCTCAGGTTTCCCGATCTGATGAGTCTAGGACAGAGCATGTGTCGGTAGGGTTAGGATCAGGGTCTGCTGCAGAATTCCTGAAGTGTGCTGCGGGGTTCCTGTTCTTAGATCCGAAGCCTTGAGCCCAGAACCCTCCGTCTCCCTGAGCTCCAAACCCTAAACTCTGCGCCCTAAACCCTGAACCTTAGACTCTACCCTTCGCCCCTGAACTGAACTGCAAACCTCAATGCCATAACTACCAAAACCTGAGCCCGAAGCCCTGGACACTTCAGTCACTAGAGTAGGAAGTCAGACAAGGATACAAAACTATACCCCCAAATACATGATTATATCCTCCTCTCGATTACAGCACATAAGGAAACTTCAATCTTACTTGGTTCAACTACCTAAAACCCTGCATATCCCAGTTGCCATTTCACTTTCCATTTTCTTTTCCATTACCCCCTACCCCTCGACTCTAAACTCTGAACCCACTTACTTACCTAAACCTTAAACCACTTACTTACTGAAGCCCTAGCCAGGGCCTGGACCACGATTTGCTGCATGGACCTCTGGGCTTCGCGGGCTGCGACGGCGTGCGGTTCTTGGGTACCATCGCAAGTCTTGTGCTGGGTACATTCCGAGGGCCCCCCCACAGGTAGGGCTGACCTTCAAAGAAAGCGTTGGGTCCCCCTGTATTCACTTCAAAGGGTCCTTCTTAGGTGTTATTTGGGGCTGTACCCTATCACGGTTCAGAGTTGGGGCTTGGAGACAAGGCTTCAGGGTGTAAGGGTTTGGACAACTCGCTGCATTTGTTCCCATGCTTGCCGTTGTTGCCAGTCGTGGTGGATATCGTCCCATGTTTTGCTTCTGTTTGTGCTGTTGCAAGTTCTATAAATCATCTTTTATTTCAAGCTTATGTTGGTATCAGTGCTTGGCCCTCGATTTTTGCGAATCGGGCGTGTGCAAAAGCTATGGTCCTTTTCTCTATATTGTTCTGAGAATGGGATCTGGAGTGCCACCGAACACAGCACTTCACAGCCTTTCGGCCGTACGTGCACCCATCTCATCCCATCAATTGGGTTTCCGAAACACTTTAGCAATTCTTAGTAGGCATCCCCACAATCCTCGTGTTATCTATCCCTCGGGTCCTCAAGGTTACCTCATCATTTTGGAGAACCCCTAAACCCTAGAGCACATGACCTAGCCTGCAGGCTTCGAGGTGATCTCTGTGTGCAGTAGTTCATGTTTCCTAATGCAGCTGACTTCATTTTACCATCCGACGGACGTCCATAAAGTCCAACACCCCTTAAGAAGAGAATATTAAAAATCATATGCATCATCAACGCGCTTTACCATTCATTCTTGGATCAAGGGTGTGGTCCTCAAAGTGCTTGTAGCGTCCGCAGGTTGTTGCAGTCCTCGTTGGGGAGAACCTGGTCACGGCAGCGGTTGGCGAGGCTCGGCATGTGATCACATGTGTAATATACAGATACAGAGCCCTGCAGGAGAATCTGCAGGACTCATCTCTAGGAAGCCTCAAGGAGAGCTAGAGCGTGAGGATGATTTGGTGACGGTTCCTGTTCGGTCAGTGTTGTTGATCAGAGGTTCCCATGACCCCACACTCCGACATAGTCCACACATCGCAAGAAGGGTCTGCTGGTGGGTGGGTGGGTTGTGGCGCTATGATGGGCTGCTTGGGGGGGATAACGAGACAGCCCAGAGCCAACCGGGTGCCCATATAATGATCATTAATAATAGTGCTACATGAGAGATTCGTGGTGTTTTGTCTTTGCCAATCATCAGGAAGCTTCTTATGTGGAATGGACATTTCTCAAAATTGTGGGTCATCTTTGAGGATCCTTCTAGTAAGAATTGCAGTATTGTGGTGATGCATCAGGGGAAGCTAACTTTGAGAATACCCACCTGTATCCACATAGTGTCGTCCCTTGGCGGTGATTGCATGTTTTTTGTGTGGCATGACAGGAATATAGGAGGACACTAATAGAATCACCATAATCCCTTTTGGCCACTATTGTTGGGTGAGGGGTCCACCTGACCTATGCAGAAGTATCTCAAAACCATCCCTACCCCTCCTTAAGGAAGCTCTAGAAGGTCCCGCGGTAGAGGGCCAATGTAGTAATGTAGGGGGAATATAGGTTTCATCTAGGGATGATGGAAAAGAAAACGGAAACTACTATTTAGGAGATGTCAGGGGACCTTGCTCCAAGGTTGAGGCCATGGGCCCGTGGTATGGGCACAAAACCCTGGGATCCTTATATACCCTACATGCACCCTTAAGGGTCATCAGAATCCCCGCTAAAAGGCCTAAGGCCCATATGAGGGGCCTAAATGTTCAACCTTAGACTTCAGAGAGAGTTCTAAGGCTTAGGCTTTAGGGGTTTTGTCTGGCCAGAGGATTACAGCCTAAATCCTAAACCCTACATGCACCAAACGTGTGGGGGGTTCGCAAAATTAGGGGTAGCCTTTTGGGGGTCCCAATAATAAGGGTTATAGTATTTTTACGTTCTATCCGTAGAATTCCCTGCAGTTGTTGGTGCTCGGAGGCATCAGCAACTCTTCTTTTCAGCGATGCAGACGCGGTGCCGCTCATTCCCCTTCTAGGCCGCCTGCACGCTCTTTCCTGGCAAGATATGAGGGGTTCTGAAATTTCAGGGCTTTGGCCAAAAGACAGCCTTCTTTGTCTTTCAAGGGTTGTTTGAGGGTTGAAAACCGAAATTCCTGTCCGTACATGCTGAGTCAAAACCGCTGCACTTTATGTACTCCCTAGAGAACGATCCCAACCCGAAACAGAGTCAAAGCCTCCAAGCCTCTCTCTACAGACCCTCTGAAGCCCTGGCAGGTCAGGAGGACGAAGATGAGGAGGGTCCTGGCCTTATGCACTGAATGACTTTTCACAACCCTCAAACAGGCATCCTAAGTTGGGGTTTATAGGGTAGTATAAGGGATATATAGGGATATTATCCCCCCTATACTGGAGGTTCATGAAAAGGGGGGTAGATAACGGAACCATCGCATTTTGAGAAATACCCACAGCCATCGAGCCAACATGTTTACTGGTGGTTAGCTGGGAATGAAGGAATGGGTGTACAGACTGTGGAGAGTGATTAGTTGTAGAAGCTTCTACAAACCTCCATGGCTCATTCCCTTCTACTAGCCTGAAGTTTGGGTAGGAAGTGCTGATTGAGGTGATGATGCAAACAACAAGCCCGCATTGTCCAACGCTGCTTGTCCAGTGAAATCGAAGAGGGCTTGTGCAAAATGGGGTCTACCCCTAACCCTAAACCCTGCACCCCCTGAACCCCTTGAACCCTAAGCCCTAAACCATTATGGTCCTTGAAGGATCCTGAAAAGAGACTCCTGATTTCTGGCAACACCCAACTGGGCATGCTTCTCTGATGTGGTCGTAGTGTCGTCGTGTAAGCCATTATCCCCTTTAGAGCGGATTGGGTGCTACGTGTGGACAGCATGTGGCCCCACAAGCCTGTGACAGCTAAAGGATTCATTCAGCACCATTACGCAGGTGACCCTGAGAAATCGCATGAGACATCGCACCTGGCTTCGCTAATGCAACCAATTTCAGAGCCAGCAACAAGAACATATGTGTAGGGCTTGCAGGACCCAAAACCCTGAATCCCGAAGTGCGGGCTCTTGAAGCCCCTGACGATCACGGAAGGTTCATGGGGAGATTTCCTATTGTTCTGAAGGAGAGGACCCAGTTGAACTGGCCAAGTAGGAATCCAGCACAGCAAAAGACAAGCTGTTTCCGACATGGGGGTTTTCAAAATTGGGGATTGTTTTCGGGGGCCCCGTAACAAGGCCTATAGTTTTTGGATGTGGGGGCTAGGGAGACACTCATACACATGTGTACGCCTGAGTCGTTGGAAGATGGCTTGTTGTGCTCCGCCGCAGCCAACATCACAAAGACCTTGTCCTTACGATTCACTGTTTCCATGCCAGCCACCGCTGAACCCCAAACTGCCATATGTAACTGCGCCTTGACAACTGGGCTTGTTTCAGTGAGCTTGAATTTGATATGGATACTTAGCAAAAGTGCCTTAACTTACCCTTTCAGCAGCCCAGTGAAGGTTAACAGGCTGCTCCAGCTTTCACCAGGCCATGCATCCGAACAAGGCTGGATGCTTCCTGGGTTACTTGCGGGTAGATCTAAAGGTCCTTTCGAGAAATTCCGGGATCCTGTAGGAGATTTTTTTTCCAAAATAGCTCTTCTGGGAACAGGATTTTGATTATCTGCCATGGAGATGGGGCTTGCAGTCTTTCATCCCTAGAAAAAAACGAAACTTTGAACTGCACGAGGAGCGTTGATTGGATGCAAAGGGCTGCTGCGGGCAAAGTGCGCATGGGATGCGCAGGTGGGACCAGCAAGTCATTCCGCAAATTCTGGATTTCCGGTTTGGGGTTTGCTGTTTAGGGCGTAAGATTCAGGGTTTAGGGTTTAGAGTGAAGATCAAGACCAGGAATATAGAAGATGCAATAATGAGAGAGTGTGAGTAGCCATGCCCGGTGCTAACCTTTTTAATGACGGCAACTGTAGTATGCCTCAGGTTTTTCCTGCTAGTGTAGATGGTAGACGTACGTTCCAAAACAAGCTCGGGAATTGCTAGGTGGCGTGAGACCTTGTTATGGTTCTTTTACAATTGATTAAACCCTAAACCCTAAACGAACGCGATGTGCCCGCAAGGCGGAGGATGCGGATGAGGATCCTGTCCGACGGATCCTTCGAGCTCCGGATGCGTTTGCAGTGCTTGGGACCCAGAAGCTTATCATGATTACCCTTCTGCGAGTCGTGGGGAACTCTTGACTAGTACAGTGACGCAAGAATCCCATTTGTGTATATCTTATGTGTACATGTATGGTGGTGAGATGAATGCCTCTTGCCAATATTATCCGGAGCAGTACTACTACTGTAGCATCTTCAACACGATCATCGCGCTATCTAACAACACAAACCTGATTGCTATGGCTGTTATCGCCCTACACCCCAAACTCCCTGACCCTAAGATTCCCCAAGCTCGATTTGAATTTGTGTCTCGTCGTGAGCAGGTTGGCTATCGGTGACAAAGGCCCGGAGGGGCCCGCCGAAGCCAAAGCAGCGTGCGCACAGCATCGTCAGAACAGACTTAATGGACTTCACCTCAGTACTTGAAGAAGCTACAGTGGTGCTGCCAACGCTTCCGCACGGGCAGGATTTGACCAGAATTGTTTCAAACGGGACCTCGGCATTCTCAATGGTGAGTAAGATTGAGTTCCGCTCGGAGTGTAAACGTTCCCGTCCGGCCACAAGAGTAGTACAGTGGTCGTATATAATCCTATAATACAGTAGTTTCCATTTTCTTTTCCATTATCCCAATATAACCCCATTATACTATAGTAGTTTCCATTTTTCTTTTCCAGTATCCCAATATAACCCCAATAC
Organism: Symbiodinium pilosum; assembly: GCA_905231905.1. Lineage (NCBI taxonomy): Eukaryota > Dinophyceae > Suessiales > Symbiodiniaceae > Symbiodinium > Symbiodinium pilosum. The sequence continues at coordinate 35,047 of CAJNIZ010003069.1, read as the reverse complement.
AATCCCCAATCATCCGAGTCTGGGCGAAGCCTCGCAGGTATAAGCGGCTGGCGTTGCGGGTGCATCCAGACAAGGCTCGAGCCTTCAACTCAAGCAGAGTGTGGGTTCCCCAAATTAGGGGTACCTTTAAAGGGGGATGATGGAATTATATAGGGTTACATAGGGTTATATAGGGTTTAGGGTGTGAGGTTAGGGGTTTCCCAAAATTAGGGGTATCTTTTTGGGAGTCCCCATAATAGAGATTATAGTGTATTGGAGTCTATATTGGGGTTCTCCCTATTTGGGGAAACTACCATTTGGGTGGCTTGAAAAATCAAAGGTCCTCAACAGTCCTTACAATGAGCCTACATTTGGGCAGTCCCCTTCAATTTATAACGATTGCCAACAGGGTATGTCCAAGTAAACCCTGCAAAAACTTTGAGCTCCTCTGCTGATAGTCCCATATGAGTTATGCTCTAGTTTCGTTGTAGGCCGCTTAAGGACCCCAACAATAGTCCCCTATATAATCCACTATATCACCCCTTTAAGGAGTTTTAGACTATAGCTCATATGAGCTACAGTCATAATTTCCCCAGAGAGTTCATTGACCTGGATTCCTCCTTAGGGACTAGAGTACGGACTAGACTGAACCACAAGAAAGGCCCTATGCCCACCCTAAATGGTCCCTTGGTAAGGCTAAACGCGACACTGAATATATAACTTTGTTTTCTTAGGGTGCCCCAATTCTGGGAGTACCCAATTTCTGAAGTTATTTACTGGTGGTCAGTAGGGAAGACAGGAATGTAGCCCTATAGTAGTCTCTATGCAATCCCGAACAACATGTTGGCTTCCATTTTCCTTTCCGTGCCTGTATTCCTTACCAATCAACAGTAAGACATGATTTCAGACACTCATGCTAGTTGATACCGGTTTTTGCCACTGTTACACCCTAGACCCTTAGCGCTGGCACCTGTGACCGCAAAAACATTCAAACCCCAAATCCTTCCAATGGTCCTTGACTTGAGCAGGTGAGGAACTGTGATCCAGCAGATGCGAAAGCCGCATTCTCCCGGCTTGATGCGGCTGCCAAAGTCGTAGAGGCCTCGTAATATCATGCAACCTATGCTCAGCCATTGTTGGATAGAGACTAAATCTTAAATATGGTAACACCTAATAAGAGGCATGAAACCATATCTCGATCACACTGAGGAACTGGCACAAAGTGGCCTGAATCAGACTTGGTCATTTCTGGCCGGGTCCAATCTTGGGGCGGGGAGTAAGCTGGGTGTAGTGTGGCGCCTCATGATATTCCCACCCATTGTGTAATGGTACTATAGTGGGGGTATGTATCATTACCGTGTGTGGGAGTTCATTTATACAGGGAGGTGATTGCTGGTGATTGACGTCAGGGTTCACCTGTCTCTTGCCAGTCTGTCGAGCCATGACTGGAGGCGTTGTCGGAGCACGACATGGAAGTTTGCCGAGAACTGCGCCGCATCTTGCGCAGCTCGGACAGTTTAGGGTTTAAGGTTCAGGGCACGCCGCATCAGTGAGCTTTTCAACTTGTTGCGCTGAGGAAATTTTGTAATGAGTGTTGTGTTCAACAAGCAGGGTTGCTGCTGGAACTGATATGGCAATACCAGATGTGCTATTATGCGACGCACAAAATAGCACTACCATCAGTATTGTTCTTGTCTTTTCTCGTGAGTCTGCTTCTCCTCCAGTTCTACATGCTCCTGCATTATTCTCCGCATCAGCATGTGCAGACATCACTCGATTTTTTTGGCCAGCCAAGGATGTGATCCATTCACTGTCAAGGGGGCTTGCCAGCTGCTTCAGGCCTCTTGCATTTGAAGAGCCCATCAATTTGTCACCATGTGAGCTACAATATAACATTACAGGTGTTATGATGGAGAATCAAATGGAAAAGAACATGGAACATGAAATGGAAACTGCTATATATTGGGTTATATAAGGGTCTGAACTCCTTAATGAGGTTATATATAGGGGATTATATAGGGCAGTATTGTAGGGTTTTTTTAAGGGAGATGCTAGGAGTTTAGACAATGGCTCATGTGAGCTATAGTCTCAACTCCTTAAAGGCGGCTAGGATTATACAGCGCAGTGCTATGGGGCTTGTTAAGATGGATGCTAGGAGTTCAGACTCTGGCTCATGTACAGGTTTGTAAGGGCATGGGACTGGAGCCGGGACACTGTAAAGTCAGGATGTGCGACCACAATCAAAAGTTCAATCATGAGGAATTACAGGTCAGATTCCCCACGTTCAGAGCTTAGGAACCACTATTTCAATTCCTTCGTTGGGCGTGGGATCTCAAAGGGAGGTTGTTGTTTTTTTCCTGTGGTGGCGTCCGATGGGTGCGATCATGTTAGACGAAGTGTAACTTTTGCGATGGGAGCGCCTCCTGCCCCGGCTTGTTTGTACAGTTTTCATTGGTGCCCGCCATGGGTTGTACTCGATTGAGGACAAGGTTTTATATGGTAGTTTCCCACAATAAGGGGAACCCAATATAGACCCCAAAATACCATAATCCTTATTATAGGGACCCCCAAAAAGGTACCCCTAATTTTGGGAAATCCCCATATCCTGATGTGCTAGGACCCTGGAAGCCGCCCAAAAGGTCCCTTTTTCAGTAAACATTGGCCGCAGCACATTTGGTGTTATGTCTTCGTGCAGGTAGAGCTAGATGCAGAAGAGAGCCAAGTCGGCAAGGTCGGACGTGCTTGCTCGGAGAATTCCCTTGATTCTCTGGATGAAGGAAATCTTGCGCCACCTCCTATGCTTCAATTTCTCAGGGTGACAGTAGTTTAAGGGCTGTAGGCGGCACAAGATTTTCCCTATCCACCTAAGTTTTGGCTGAAGCTTCGAATCATCAGCACGACTACAGGGAAGACCAGTGACCATTGATGCCGTGAAGCTGATACTAGGTTACTATGCATGTTGCCACATTTTGTGTCATGTTCTGTGCTATGGCAGGCCAAAGATACCTTGCAACAACAGCTTGCCAAAGTGCAGCTTCCGGATTCGCTGTCTGAGGCTGCTCGACGTGTTTGATGCCTTTGTTCGGTTAACACCCTTCTTGAGCTGATGAAGCTGTGGTCGGCTGTGCTTGCAGGGGTTGAGACATGCCAAAGCTTATGCTCCTCAAGCAAGTGTTGAGTGTTGAGTAAGGAGGCAAGCAACTGCTGAAACTAAAAGAGGCTGTCTTGAACTGCCTCAGTCCTCGTCCGTAGGTTCCGAAGAAAAGCACTGGTGGAAGAACACCTGAGGTTCAAAAGGGCGTTGATGCCTGCAACACAGCCGTCAAAACACTTCGCATCGCTCGGCAAGTTCCGGACTCGGTGCAGACACTGGCTTTGGTTGCTCTTTGAAGGCAGAACTTGGATTGCATGTCTTGTTCATAGATCAGAGCTGCTGTCGAATAGAACATCAGAAGCTGACTGCGCTCGTAGGTTGTTGTCAAGGCCAGAACGCTTGAGTTTACAGACACGACGATTGACCTTCCGAGCTTGTGCCCCAAAGGCCCCAAAAAAGACAAGTAGACAATAAATGGTCCCCTAAGCCTACACAGCCCTTCCTCAACTCACTGCTACAAATTGCTCCTCCCCCGCCTCCTCTGCAACTTCAAAAACCCATTTTCCATACCAATCACAAGCTAATGCTTGTTCTTGATGCTGTTCGAGTTTCTATTTGCAAGTCATATAGCCCCACAGAGTTCCTGACACCATCTTTTCCAGCAAAAAGTGCTTCTACAGGATTTTACCAATCCTCAAACAGACCTCATGGGCATTTGAAAGGGGACTGTGGCAACCCCAATGTGTAAAAAGGGTACCTATAGCAAACATATGATGGTCATGACGTCCGAATGTAGCGGGTCGGGGGTACGATCTTTTTTGCACATCCCCAACGTGAGTCCAATACTAAACAGGGGTACTGTATTCTCCGACCTAGAGTAAGACTTCTTCAGCCTTTGGTTGCAGTATTTACAAGAAGAATATAGTGTTACCCGGTTCAGCCATTTAGATGCACTAGCGTGATGTCTGTGAACTCGAAACCCAAAACCGTGTGTTGAAAGGCCGGCCCCTCCGCGACCGAACGCCTTGTTCTCGAAGGACCGTGCCTGCCAGGCTGCAATATTTGCAGCCCCATGGGTTGCGTGGTTACAAGTTGTAGTTTCCCAAACTAGGGGTACCCCAATTTTAGACTCCAATAGATTATAATCCTCATCATTGGGACTCCACAGGGGTACCCCTGATTTTGGGACCCCCCAAATGGAGTTATAAGTCCCCTAACTTATAAGCCACATTCAACCGTCCCAGGCCTTCAACCAGAAAAATCCGTACATATCCCTATGAATGTGATCCCCATACTAGCCCTCGCCCATAATGTCATTTATATTGACCCATGAACCTTCATGTAGAGCGTTGCATGCCATATATTTCTGAGTTAAGGGTTTGGGGGTGTAGCGTTCAGGAGTTTTGAGTGTTTGGCTAAGGTTTTGGCATTTCATTGCAGGTTGTGTCTCGAGAACACTTCACAGTGAAGGTGGACAACTCCCCCTTGGGTCACTAGGTCTACTTGTCAATCTTACGTACATCAAACTTGTAGCTAATTGTTTAGGTTGAGGTCTCAAACAATACCCTGCAATCCCACTGTAGCCTCGAATGCATTTTTTAATGCGCAGCCCGAAGACATCCTGTGTCATCACAGCCTGCACGGCTATTTCAGACTCATGAAGCTGAAGAATTGGAACCTTGCAGGGTTGTACAACTTAATAGCCCCCGGTGGAATCTCTTGTGAAGAAGTTTAAAGTTTTGAAGATTACCCCGGTAGAGTGGAGACCCCCGCAATGCCTTTGTAACTCCCGCGCGTCCCTAGGTCCCTCAGCGCCCTCTTGTTGAGCAAACGCTATGCAGTATCGGTTCCCCTGCTACCTATCCCCCAAATAGTACCCCCTTTAGGTTCCCCATGAATTAACCTTACTAAGCCCGAATTATCTGTAAATGTTTCATGAAGGATGAACCTAGTGGGGTAGTAGGGGATTCCATAAATACTACTACCTGTATCACTATTTCTATTACTATTACTATTACTTTTGTCATTTCTAATATTAATGGTTCCATAAATAGTACTTTCCATTTTCTTTTCCATTTGATTCTCCTTTGTTGGGGGTAAACCCTAAAACAAAAACCCCTATATCCCCTATACAACCCCTAGACTGAAGCTCTAAGTAGGAGTGCCATTGGGGAGCCTGACAGCTTTCGGGCTTCGCGACCTTCGCGGCATCGGGGGACGTCTTCAGGTGCGGCACCAGGGAGTATATTATAGTATATCATAGTAGACTAGTACATTATAGTAGAGTATGTTATATTGTATATTATGATATATTTCAATGTATTATAGTCTATTATGGTATATTATGTCTCTGGCTCGCAAACGGGTTTCTTATTCTGGCAGCTTATGTAGTCATGATAACAAACTTCTGCCACTGCAATGCACTTATGCAAGCGAACCTGCGACGGAGCGGAAGCGACAGAGGTGCGGACTGCATCCTACCGAGCTGGTGAGGCGCAGTGATGCACCAGTAGCCATGAACCGTCATCAACTGGGTTATATAGGGGTTATACTGGAGTTATATTGTGGTAGCGATAGTAACTGTGTCGGCAAGGAGAAGGGTAGCAAATGGAAATGGTGTCAAACAAAACCGGGTTCTAGTCATATCAGCAGTGCTAATTAAATCAGGAGAATACGGGGAAGGTGAGTTTAAGGGCCAGATGTTGCTGACCAATTAGAAGACGGGGTCTCCTGTTGGGGTTATTCAGTTTTTTTCGGGCTCCTTTATTTCGGGAAGCAAACAGACTGGCAGAAAGCGACTGCTGTGTGGGAGCATCATGTTTCTACTGTGCTGGTTTCTGTTCAAATTGTCTTCTTGAGATTCTGTTCTTAGGTGTACGTAGAAATGAACCAAGGAAGCTGAATGATATTCATGCACTGTGTGACTCGAATGTTGCGTCAGCTCACCATTCAGAGGATGCTTCCTCATTTGTTAAAGGCATCTGCTTTGATTTGTCCGTGGGAATCACTTGCTGAAGGCATTTGCGGCCAAAAGGGAGCTTCTCACACTGATTCCCGAATCATCCGTAAGCGGGACTTTGGTACCTCCATAGCAGGTATGGCTTAGTTTTGGGTTTTGGCGAGTGTATTTAGGGTTCTGGTGAGTGCGCATGTGTGGTGTCCAAATTAGGGAATGGGAAATTAAAGTCCTACCACATACACCTCGAGGGTCTCTGAGGCACCCTTGTTTTAACGGGGACCCTGTATACACAGCATATCCTTATTGTGCCGAAGTGCTTGGAGAATCGGTCAGAAAGACATGCCTGGAGGATGCCCGTGTAGCACTGTGCAGTGGCGCCACTGCGCAGCTGGCATTCAAAGACTTGGAGGATTGCGGGTATGGTGTGCGTTTAGCGTTGGGCTCAGGGTTCAGGATTTAGGACTGGGTCAGGGTTTGGGGTTGGAGAGCATAAGAGATCCTGAAACCGTGCACGTCTGGAAGCTGACTGAAGCCCTAAACCCTGAAGCCCTAAACCCGACCCCCAAGCCCGCAACCCCTACACCCTACAACCCTAAGCCTGCAACCATTTCCATTTTATTTTCCATTATCCCAATGTGACCCCAATAAAATATGAGTGGTTTCCATGCTATTTTCCATTATCCCAAGATAACCCCAATATGATAATCTGCATGCTCGACCAAGCTGCGGCAGGAGCCAGCTAGCCTTTGCCAATGGCAGCCCAAAGCGGTTGCAATGCAGTGGGCTACGAAGGCCAGTGGTTTTCTCAGAACTGAATTCGAGTGCTGACCTAGAATTTTGGGGCCCTTCTAGACTGGACTTCTAGCATTGAACCGAATCAAACCAGGGCAGGGGCCCTTCACCCTGGACTCTAATCTCTTCCTGTCCTTGACCCAAATCAAAGCCCCCAAGCCCTTCACTTCATCTCTAGCCATCAAGTTCGGGGATCCGCTTGCAGGCCCTCTCGCTGCCTCGCACAGACTCTTCTGTGCTGGCCTGAGCACGTTGACCAGCCTTCCTGGCACGCCCGTAAAACATGTCCCATGTTGAAATGTAGACACAACTGTAGCCGTGAAAGAGCTTGAATGCCCCTAGCTTCTTGTGCGACGTTCAAGCCCCAAACACGCCCATGACTCACGGTGTAGGCAGAATGTCTCTTGGGCTCTGCATGGGGGCACGCAGGGGTGTGGAGGGGTGGATGGGCGAGTGCGTGTCAGCGTTGGAGCTCGTAAATTCTGCTAGTGTATTCACAAGATGGTCGTGGCATCGACCTGAAGCGTCACAACGAGACGCTTCCAGACTCCTCAGACGCTCTTACAATGAGAGATTATGCAGTCCGTCAGGATGCCATGAAGGTCTGGGGTATTAGACTCTTTTTTGGAGTCGCTTGATGCAGATGCCCTCCTGACATTTCGTAGCAAAGTCCTCGGCTATGATTTTGGGTAGCTGCTCTCCGCATGTTTGGCACAAGGCGTTTCGGCTTGTTCTGAATCAAGATGCCGGCGGTAACAAGCTAGGGATAGTGCCTGTACAATCTCTTCGTTGACCTCGAACTTGTAACAATTGCATGGCCCGTGCCTGCACCCTTTTGCTGTATCAAGGCGGCCTGCATTTGCATCTGCATCCGCGAGCGTGAGGAGGAAGATGAGGTCCATCCTGGCATCTAAGAATATGATAATGGAAAAGAAAATGGAAACTACTATATAATAGGGTATATATAGGGTTTATATAGGGATAATGGAAAAGAAAATGGAAGCTACTAAGGATTGTTTTTGAGGTCGGTTTTTATTTTTGCATACAGGTCCACATGGTTCCAAAAGTTGTTGGGCACTTTGGTTTCAGGCAGTCCTCTTCAGAGGGGCTGGTCCGGGCTATTGGGGCTCCCAGACAGGCTTTAGGGATTGAAGGAGGATCACGCTATGTGACATTGCTCTTCCAGGCCTCATTATCCTTTGAAAAGGCACACAGCACTTGCGCCTTACACCACATGCAAGGATTTAGAAGAGGATAACGAGAATATTTGATCTGTAGCGATTCAGCACAAGCAATGAGCCTATCGCCACATATGTACTGCAAGGGGAAGTATGTAATATGTCAGGCTTGTCAGGACTGTCAACTTTTTCGGATTTCCATTGCAGGCCTAAACCACTCTTGAAAAAGGGCAGTGGAGGATGTCACACAGAAGCTGCAGTCGCCTCTGGGGCTTTCGGAGTCGAAGCCTGACCACCTGGTGTCTTGAGATAATTACTGATGAGCCCTGGCTATCTTTTTCCCGGACATGCTTGGGCCTTTTGCTGTATCTTCGTGAACATCCCTAGGAACTCTCACCTGGATCTCACGACAGTCTTTTTGATTTGTTATGTGAGAGTGCTACCTTTGAACCAATTTGTCCGGAACCAGGCTCTTCTGGGGGCAGCACCGACCGCCAAATCTGATCTTTGGACCACGTCAGGGTGTTCTCTCGGTAGCACTAGGAAAGGCCACGCGCAATTTTGTCAGTCTCTCTCTAGGCGAATGTCTAAAAATGGATGTCTGCCTAAGGAACAAGTCTTCAAGCATGACATGCACAAACCATTGTTCAGCGACTGGGGAAGCCCGACACAGATACCCCCCAAAGGGATTGCAGATAAAGGAAAGGACATTGCTGAAATTCGGTTTACCGACAGGGGAAGCGAACACCAACATCCCCCAAAGCTGCGCCGCATTTGGGGGCAGAATCTGGCACGAATTCCAATGAGTATATCTTCCTCATGACTCCCTCATCAACCAAGGCGCCAAGAACACCCACACTTTGAGGTACTCGCACCTTAGACCCTAAGGGCCAATAGGTTCTACAGAGAGCTAGTAACACCTTTTCATGCGCAGGGTGGAGAGGACGGACGTCCTGCGAAGAGGCTGGTTCAGTGTGTAAGGCATAGAGGTTTTAGAGTGTGGAGCTGTAGACTCGAGCTGGAGGATGCAGGGTGTAGGAATATGATATTTTTCTTTAGCTAAAACTTGGCTAGAGCAATGGCAGAAGGTTCAACTAGGAGTAGCCCCTGCGTTGGGGCCGTCTGCAAGAAATTCCGACCGTTTGAGATGGTTTTCATCTGGCACAGGCTTGCATTTGAATCCTACGTGGGCTTACAAGGCGTCACAGTGGCCTGAGTGCCCCTGCATCCTCAAGCCAGCGCCTGAAAAAGGACCCTACATAACTTCAATTTCCTTTTCATGTGTCATCTGCTTTTCCATGATTCCCCCAAACACTTCCAAGTCCAGAGGCCCCAAAACCACACCCTCCACCTCATCATTCTCTAATGTAGCATGTATTTCTGCTATGTCGAGTATTTTGAAGCGGAGAACGGAACAGGCTGAATTTTGTTGATAAGATCTCTGTAGAGGAACCTGTGAACCTCAAAGGCAGAGAGGCCCGCCCGGCGAAGCACTCAGAACAGACGCATGGAGAGGGGTTGTCTCAAGGTTGATTCCTTCCCAGTATGCATCATGTCCCTGTTGAATCATGATGAAGGTTTTGATGAAGTGGCAGTCCAATTTTGTATTTGCTGGTGACATGCTACATTGACTGGAAAGCAACCACTGGATTGTTTGCGCTCATGAGGCACTATACAGATCAAAGCCCACTGGTTGCTACCTTGAGACCCCGAGTTCTGAAGCGATCCAGGTCCCAAAGTTGGAACCAGTAGCTTTGAACCAGTAGACTGAATCCGAATCATAAACCTTTGGCCCTAAATCCCACTTTTGCAGCCGGCATGGTCTTGTGAGTTCTAGCGCTCACTAAAACAGGTCCACGCAGCTACGTACTGGGAGCATCGTTTCTCTTCTGCTCTCGCTACACACGCCTGATACTACATCCTGTCTAGCTACAGACAAGGTCCACGCTCAGTGCGCCTGCGCCATTTCCTGCTTCGGTGTGCAGAAGCTGGGAAGATGCTTCCAGATGATCCCATGGTCAGTTGCCCAGTTGTGATGGGTTATATTGGGATAATGGAAAATCAAATGGAAACTACTATTTAGGGTTATATAGGGATAATGGAAACTACTATAATGGGTTATATAGGGATTATATAAAGGTTCCAGGCTCAAGGGTTTAATTGGGGTTTAGGTATCTGCAGTGTATTGGCGGTCCACAGCTGTGAGGGGGGTATGGAGAGTCGAATGGAAAAGCACAGAAACAACAAACTTGGCATTTACAGGGGTTGATAGGGTGTTACGCGCAGAAATCCTCGCAGAGCTATATGTAGTATAATTTGCTCCAGATCTTCACTCTACTGAAACAGGCTACGTCTTCAGAAGGCTTGAGATGTACCCTTCGAAAGCTAACCTGGCACAACATATTAGAGCTATAATCCATAGGAGATTACATATAGGACTGTTGTAGGGGTTATGTAGGAGGATGCTAGGAGTTTAGACTGTGGCTCATATACCTTTTTTTGTGAGGGGAAGTGTGTTTCAGGTTGCATGTTAGTAGGGGGCTGCAAAGAAGGTCTGTTATCAAGCCTGGGTTGACATGTTTTCAGAGTAGTCGATCCCTTTCCCGAAGCCAAGGAAAATTCTCAAATCCAGAGTCTTGCAGCCAGTCTCGAATCTGAACATTGATTTCGTATGCGGTTCTGAAAATCGAGGACTATGTAATGTATACGGACACTTGTACGTAGGTTCCACTCAAATCCTTAAATCTCTTTCAACACTCGCCAGTTTAAACGCTGTTTGGTCGGACTTATAGTCTTGTTTAGGTTTAGCATGATGCTCCTGCAATTTAATTTCCAAGCACACTTCCAGAAAAGCAGGCTCTTTGCGCAGTCCTATAAGTTTCCACTGTGTGCTTTCATGGAACCCTTAAAGCTCAGACTTTGGAGCCCCATCCAAATTGGTGGTTCCAATATTTGAGGGTTTCCTTTCTGGGAATCTCTATGCGAAGTCTGATAGTAGTGGGTAACCAAGAATCCTTGAAATCTGGGCATCTGTCCCTGAAGCAGAAGCCCGACATTTAATTACCAGTTAATCCTTGCAGCATCTCTCCCAAACATAGCCAGGATTGGACGAGTCGTTTAGTTGTGGGGCAGATGCCATAACTGTCAGGGTTCAGAGTGACTTAAAGTCACACAGCTTGAGACCAACCACCACGTGATCGTAGCCCAAACCCTGTAAGAGAGCTCTGACCCACTCACTGGCACCCAGAACTTGGCAGGCCGTTTCACACTTGCCCCTCTCTGGGGCATGCTTTAGCCAGATGGCTTAAGATGGGCACATGCTACCCTAAACCCTAGACCCTTAAAACCTTAAATGTGGAACCTCTAAAGACACATGACTGAGTCCTTCAACTTGTTGCTAGTTAGAAAGAAGGAGTTACTGGTGGTTCGTGGGGAGTAAGGTTTCCCTACCGCCCCTCCCTATTCTATCCCCCGGTAAAGTAAAGTTACTAAGGGATACTTCGGGCTAAGTACAGGGGAACCTAGGGGGGTAGTAGGGGGGGCCCCGTGATACTACCCTACTGGGCGCCACTTAGCTGAAGGCTCCGGAAGCGACTTGTTCAGACGCTTTTTCTTACTGGGGGTTGGTAGGGAATAGGAGAATATCTCAACAAGGAATTATGTTCCCTTATTCCCTACAAACCACCAGTAAGTTTAGGGTTGTGGGTTCGGGCTTGTGGTATAGACTGCTAAAGCTCCTTTTCAAAGCCAGGATATGGTTGCAGCATATTTGTAACCTTAAATCCTTAATCAGGAATCATCCAACCTGACGCCTTGAGCCCGAGACTCTAAATCCAATCCGGGTTTAGGGTTTAGGGTTTAGGGACCATACGCAGCGATGCAAAATGTTTTAACCTTTCTGCAAGGCTTCATTGCCTCGAGCTTGCTGCAGGTATCAACGGGTCAAGAAATCGGCACATACTTTCACATACGCTTCCAACTACATACCATACCTTTTGGAATGCAGCCCCTTTCAGGAGAAGATCTGTGTATCATGTATCAGTTGACAGGCATAGCCGCCAGCTTTGTTAATTACCTTGAGCCCTACCTCCTATAAATTTGGCTTGCTCTTCAGAGTGCCAGTCCAGGTCCAAGCCTGCGTCATGTCAATCAAGCTCCATGTCAGCCTGCTGAGTGGGAGGACAGTCCAGATTGAAACGGGACAAGATGTTGATGTTGGGGCATTCAAGCGACGTGCGCTAAAGGCTCTGTCAGTCAGAAAGGGCAGGCTTGTCAACTCCACCGGCTTCGTGCTGGATGAAGCAAAGACAATCGGAGACAGTGAGCTGTGCAATGATGAGTCATTAAAACTGCTCATACATCCCACTGTGATACAGGCTAATAGAGGAATTGATGCTGGAGCATTTGCTGTGATCCTTGGCGATGGATCTGTGGTGATGTGGGGCAACTCCGCCGTTGGTGGCGACGGCAGTGCGCTGCAAGATCAGCTGAAGAATGTGAAGCAGATTCAGGCTAATCTCCATGCTTTTGCAGCCATCCTTGCAGATGGATCCGTGGTGACCTGGGGCAGTGCTGCCTTTGGTGGCGACAGCAGTGCCGTTCAAGATCAGCTGCGGCCGACGGAGAATTGGCTGGTAGAGGTCTGAGCATGCCGTAACTCTTGTGCAATCTGCTGTTTTACCACCTAACATTCTTTTTGATGGGTTTTGAAGCTCGCTAGAAGTTCCATCTGCATTGCGCAAGTGTCGCTGGCAGCTTTTGAAAACCCTGATGTTTCTCATTGACTTGGAGCCGAAAGGGCGATGGCGCTAGAGTTTTCCTTGCAGTTGGTGTAGTGTAAGGGCTTCTTTGAGTCGAATCGGGTTTTGCGACACATTGATTTGTTGCAGTAGGGCTGTACTAGGATTTCTAGGTTACAGGTGCAGAGTAAACCCGCAAAAAGTTAGGAAACCCAAGCCCCTGCTCGATCCCTTGACTTCTGGATCCTGTTGTTTCTATTACCTACGCCTGCAGAGTTGAGGGTTTAGGGCTTAGGGTCGTATTTGTAGTTTTTGCACTGGTACATGCATCCTCATAATCAGTATTAATGTTTCACTTTCTTCAAAATACATGCGGATTCGACGGAGGTTACTGGGGTCCCGGGGTCCTCCGTCAAGGTTCGTTGAGCTTGTAGCAAATGTGGCAAGATGCTGTCAAACGTAGCAGGCCCGTTCGTATCCTCATATTGCCAACAGTCTGCGAAAGGGGCTTGCCACAAGTGGCATGTTCCAAGAGTTATCGCCATACGTCCTGACAAAATCCCAATTACGCCTCATAAATTCATGTGTAACCCGAACCCGCAAACCTGAACCCTATAACCCCCATAGAATTCCTTGAGGCTGCACCCGAAGTCTAAAACCCTCACGCCTACGACCCTAAACTCTAAAACCCTGAATAGTAGTTTCCATTTTTATTTTCCATTATCCCACTATAACCCCAAAATATACCCTATAATCCCCATATAAACCCATATTTTGGGAACAGTAATTTAGGGAAACTTCCATATACCCTATAATCCCCACATAAACCCATAGAATTCCCAGAGCCAGGCCCGACGGCCGCGAGGGAAGGTGCAGCAACACATCCGGACGCCGGCGGAGGCAGAATCGGAGCTCGTGGCTGCGCCCTCAGGGGTGGGTTATTCATTCATTTGGGGAAGTAGGAAGACAACAGCAAATAGAATACCAAGTTGAAAATTATTATCAACACACATGGAAATTACCATCAAACACATGGAAATGGCTATAAACACAAATGGAACTTATCACTATAGGGTTTATGGTATATAGCCCTAAACCCTTTATAGTAGTTTCCATTTTCTTTTCCATTATCCCAATATAACCCCAATATATACCCTATATAACCCCTATACTATAGGGTTTCCAAAGAACTTGGGCCTCCTCCGGGGTCACGTATTTCTGAGAACGCCCATCTGGGAACCCCCAATTTGATGGGGAATGGAAAGCCAATGGAAACAACAAGAGGGTGTAGGGTTTAGAGCGTAGGGTTTAGGGTTTAGGGTGGTTAGCAGGGATGAATTGTGGAGTTCTTGCATTCATTCTATTAAAGCCACCAAAAAGATCACACATAATTGTACTTCTGAATGAGGACTGGGCCGTTGTTAGACAATGGCCATTGCTTCATTCTGTGAGTTGGGGAGTGTAGAGTAGTAAGGAATCAGGTAGAACAGAAAATGGAGATGAAAGGGAATCCGGAATCATATATACGGAGTTTATGGGGATTTCAGAGATGTAGTGGGTCATTGTTTGACGTGAGTTGTAGATCTGGACGAATCAGAACCCTTTGAGGGATACAGTCATGATTCTCACTAACATTCCAAAAAGGAACCAGAGGAGTCCATCAGGAATGTCAAGGGTTTAAGGAGTGTAGGATTTGGGTCAGAAGGGGCTTGGGGTTTAGGGGTGAGTGTACGGTTCAGGGCTTTAGAGTTTATAGATTCTTTGGCTTCGGATGTAGAGTTTAGGGCCGTTCGGCGGTCTGCTTTGGTCATGTAATTGAAAAAAGCCTATGAGCGGCCAAACCCGAAGCTCCCTAAATCCCCCCAACCTGAAGCACCCCCCGTGCGCGGGAGCAGCTTGTATGTCTCAAGGACAGCGGCTCTAAGCTTAAGGCTGGCGGGGCCCTTGGGGCAACAGATTTGAGCAGGTTGTTCACGAGAGGGATCCCAATCAGATTACTCAAGTGCCTGCTGCATAAATCGGGTTCAAGTTTACACTGTATGCAGCACAATGATTGACTTCATCAGTTGATCCCTACAGCACTAGAGAGACAATTCGGCGATTCAGTGGCACCTGCGGCAGTGGCAGGTGTTGACCTCTGAAGATTGATGCAGGCTGTGATGCGGCATGCAGCCTGCTGTGACGAAGAAGAGGCTCTGGAGGCCCTGGCAGTGGCAAAGAAGGCCTTGGGCGATGTTGATATTCACTACCGGGAACGCGAAAGTGGATACACAGCCCTCCACTACGCTGCGCAGTATGGGTTGGTTGAGCTGGCGACTGCCTTGCTGGATGTTGGGTCAGTGGTGAACTCCCAAACCAAGGACCTGATATTGCAAAACACCGTGGTTCAGGCTGCCGGGCAAACCCCCCTGCACTTGGCAGCTCGTGCTGGTGAACAGGAGGTCGCCCAACTACTCATGGCAAGGCAAGCGGATGTCGCTTTGCTGGATGTAGACGGATTCGCAGCTGTGGAGATTGCAAAGTTGCACAAGCGCGATGGCATTTGTCAGGTGTTGGGTGTAAGCCCTGATGCTTTGGATAAAGAGGATCTTGACAACAGGGCCGTTAAGGCTGTGGAAGCTGGTAAGATTCGAGCTGCGAGGCAGTTGGATGTTCCCCCGCATCTACGCCAAGTTTACACGCTGAAAGCTGTGTGGTCCCAAGACGAGTGTGACTTCGTCTTGCAGGCGGTCAAGGCTGCGGTGAGCAAGTCCTCGGGATGGACAACCGACCGACATGCAGCGTATGCCACTACGGACATGCCCTGCAGCCGCGTTCAGGAAGTTGATGCGTGGGTGAGGGAGTCCTTAGCCCAAAGAGTGCTGCCGGAGCTCGCAAAGCGCCATGGCTGGGGTAATGGGACTGGATCCTGCCTCTACTTCAGGGATCTCTTCTTTGTGCAATATTCTGCAGGAGGTCAAGCTGGCTTGGCCCTCCATCGCGATGGTTCCATCATATCCTTCAACATACTCCTGAACCTTACTGGTGTTTACTCACTGGTTCTTAGTAGGGAATAAGGGAATGCGCTCCCTATATAATCCCAATGCTAAGAACCAGTAAGCCAGTAAGTTACTGGTGTTGAGTCTGGAATGGAAGAAGGGATCCTTCTGAGGCGTCCGTAAGTGCCCCCTTACCGTAGTCCGCATATCGTATTCTTCCATTCCCCAAACCCTAAACCCCTAAACCCTAAAGCCTAAATAATTTAGTAACTAGTAGTTTCCATCTTCTCTTCCAGTCTGCCTTCCCGACCCACCAGCAAGGAACAGCCCGGAGGATTTTGAGGGCGGCGGCACCTATGTGGAAGCAGATGCCAGGGCTCGTTTGGAAAGAGCTTTTCCTACTAGTGGCTGATAGGGAACGTACAAGAAAATCAGAACTAGTATATGATTCAGGGTTCAGGGTACAGGGTATCGGGACGTTTATACGGGATTTTCAGGGACTACTGTTGGCACGCATAAGCCCTGGAGAACTTCCCGAACTGGATGTTACTGTGCCTTCAGGATTCATGATTATGACCCAAGCTGACCTCACCCCCAAGTGGAGGGAAACCACTTCTAGAATGGCTCTCAACCTTATAGTCCCCCTCAAGTAGATAGAATATGGCTTTGGGTATATTATACCCCATACGCTATCTACCTCACAGGGACTGTAAATCCTAAACCATTTTGACCTCGACCCCAAATCCTATACCATGTGTAAATGCAGCGAAGGATGACACTGCTTATCAGATAGACCAGGGAGATTGCTTCGTTCACAGCGGAAAGCTCCGCCACGGAGGCGTGCTGGGATCCTCTTCATTTTGGGTTTGGAGTTTGGGGTTTAGGGTTTGGGGTTTAGGGTTTGGGGTTTAGGGTTTAGGGTTTAGGGGTTAGAGTTAGTTGTGCTATGCCATGAGATTTATATCATGGGTACATCATATTGATATTATACTGTTTCCTGTTTCCTGGTAGTGGTAAGAGGCTGGGTCCACGTACCGCGCCAAGCACTGCCATCCAGGGGTGTAGGGTTTGGGGTTTAGAGTTTAAAGTTTATGCAAGGTTCGGGGCGGTTAGCTCTGAAGGGTTTAGACCTTGGAGCCTGTTCTTCCTTGAACCCTCCCCCTTTACTTTGGAGACTCCCTACATTAACACAAAGTGTATTGGGCTATAGCTATTAAACATTGAGAGGAAGGCTCGATCTAGGTACAATGGATCCTTTCCAGTAGAGATCGAGAATGATGGTGGCGCCACTGCTGCTGGCTTTAGGCGGAATAATCCTCTCCCCCCAACGTTAAACCCCTCACCCCGCCTAATAGTACATACTCCCAATACATAATAACATACCACATAACGGGAGTATTTGATATTAGGGTCTGTGTGGGGGGAGTTAATATTAGGGGGAGGGGATTAGGCAGAATAGGAGTAGGGTCAGAGCGGTAGGACCAGTACTAGTCCTTGTCCACGTTCTTGTTGTTCTGTAGGTTTTATTAGTCACTTCGGACACTACCCAAGAAGCAGGCGGAAGTCCAGGTGCATGTCTGCAACATGTTTGGGCCTTGAACTTGAGCTTTGTTCTTCTTGCTGTTGATGTGTTGCACGCTGCAAGACATAGCGCCGCAATGTGTGAGTTTTTGAGCTGCATGTTGCAGCATGCTTCGCATATGTTGATGAGAGGCCAGCCCGTGACGAGAGGCGAGCGATTCTCGGATGCAATGAATCGCTTCAGGAGAAGAGTTTCACTTTGCACTCCACGCAAGCTGGACTTGTCTTGGTTCAGAAAATTCGCACAAGACCTCACACGCAATGCTGAACAAAATAGCCCCACTTCCTTAACAAAGGTTGAAACGATGAAGCTTTCCCTACTCTTACCCGCATGCGCGTCTAAGGGATACGAGTCGGTGTCAAGACTTTGCCAGAGTCATACACGCTCAGCCAGTTTCAGGGAAAGTTTGTGCGACAAGTGGGAATAGGAAGCAACTTTCTGAGCTAAAGGGTATAGAGTCTGAGGTCAGTTTGATTTTCTGAGAAGTGGATGTCTGCTTTGGGCCCTGAGGGAAACTTGACTTGAAGCTGGTGCCATGAGGATACATCATCGTTGGCTTCGTGGACCTTGATGAAGATGGCCCAGACACTACACCCTGATGACGGCACACGCGCATCAATTTCCGTATTTTCACCCTAGACATGGCTTCTGAACAGCAGGGTGAAAATGCGATGCCGCGCCAATACTGCAAGCTATGGATGGGGGGAATGGAGCTTCAGCGTGGAGTTTAGGAGGATGCAGCTCTGCTACTATGGGGACATATAGGGATGCCCATCTTCCCAACTTTGTACCAGGGAAAGCAGGTCAGACAAGCAAGGACCTGTAGCAATGCACTCAGAGGCATTTGCAATCGCAATTCCAGGGAGAGTAGGCCATCACTGCTCAGTAATGACTGCGCCAGGTTGTCATTTCTGCATGAAGGGTTCTATTATCAGGTAGGGCACGTTGCATTCCCAAAAGGTGATTCAGGGGTTCTCAAAATGTTGGGTACCCCTCCTGCTTCTAACCTGTTTGTAGGGCTCCTAGGGATCAACAACCCTAGGCCCCTTTAAAGGGTTATATAGGGATATTACCCCAAGAATGGAGAATCAAATGGAAAAGAAAATGGAAAATGAAATGGAAACTGGGATTATAGGGTAGTTTATAGGGGTTAGG
>CAJNIZ010003067.1:2118-16179 GCA_905231905.1 Symbiodinium pilosum | reverse complement strand
AACCCTAAGCCTCTAAGCCCTAAACTGTTTGGGTCCCTAGTATGAGCCCTTCATCCTGTGTGAGGGACCCCTATACGCCTGCAAGAGAACCTTAGTACTGTTACAGGTTACATAGGGATCATGTAGGAATTTCTTGGTTCTTTTTTTTAGCGGACCTTTTCTCATGGTTCAGGGTTTAGGCTTTAGGGCCTAAGTTATTTAGGGGCCATGTAGGGTTTAGGGATTAGGGGTCAAGGTTCCAGGTGTGGCTATTATCCCTATATGGGAAAATCGAATCGAAAAGAACATGGAAAATGAAGTGGAAATTGTGGTTACACAGGGGCTTAGTAAAATTCATATTAAAATCCTGCATGACCTTACTATACTATAGTACCATGATTCCCGAGGTAGGCGTACTGACATACCCTATGAGTACCCGTGAAACCCCCTAGAATCCCCCGAAAGAAGGTACGGGCCCATATCAAGGGCCCATACTTCCGACCCTGACCAAAAGATAAGCTTTGTAATCCCTATTTCTTCTTGCTTCAATCTTTGTTGCCTTTGAAGCTATGGACTTCCCATATGTACTGCTCTGAGGTAAACAGGTAGGTCGATCTTCTACATGAGGCACGGCTCAGATTCCCCCAAAATGCCACGCGAGTTTGCGTTGACGGCTTGGTTGCTTTTTTCACACACCAAATCTGCAGGTTTAGGATTTAGCTTCTAGGGCTCAGCGTTGCGCAGACTCGTTGAATCCTTAGCCCTTGGCCGAAAGATTGTGAAACTACACCCCGAAGCGTCCAATGGTGTCGCTTCCCGATTCATCGGGACGCAGAGACACCTTCACCGCTGAAAATTTGAGCTTTAAGGCTTCAAATACCGTCACCCAAAAAACAAGAATCAGAATCCAAACCTCTCAATCGCGCCCCAAAACCGTGAGTCCCAAACCTGAAACCCTAAACCCTAAACCCTACCTAAACCCTGAACCTTAAGCCCTGAAGCCCTTAACCCGAAGCCCGATCCGAGAGGAGGAAGTCAAACGCGCGGCCCAAGGAGGACTCGAAGGAGATGCAGCTCAGGGCCTTGGTTTAGGGTTTAGGGTTTAGGATTAGGGTTTAGGGTTTAGGGTTTAGGGTTGTGGGTTGTGGGTTTTGGGTTTAGGGTTTTCTAGGGACTTTAGGAGGGACCCCTAATAGGGACCCTTAATCCCATTGCCAGATATAAACCCTTATATAGTCATTATATAACTCCTATATCCCTACGTAGTCTCCATATTAACCCCCATAAACTACAAGGGTCCCTATTAGGGGTCCCTCCTAAAGTCCTTTTAAGCTTGTTGTCAAGGAACTTAAATCGCTGACTGTAGGATGTTCCGAAAAGTTGTACTTTTCGCCTCCCTCATATCGTGTCTAGAAAAATCTTAAGAGCCACGGTAGAGACAGCCAAGAGGAACAAGAAATAAAAAGA
Organism: Symbiodinium pilosum; assembly: GCA_905231905.1. NCBI lineage: Eukaryota > Dinophyceae > Suessiales > Symbiodiniaceae > Symbiodinium > Symbiodinium pilosum. The sequence continues at coordinate 14,733 of CAJNIZ010003067.1, read as the reverse complement.
CATTGAAAGTGAAGTGAACACGCTCTAAGCCATGAAACCCTAAACCTTGTACCACCCAAACCCTTGTAAACCCCACAAACACTATAAAGCTATGATCCCCATAAGCCCGACACGCCCTTTAATCCCACCCCTGGGCCCTCGACTGGACGCAGCTTCAGTCGGCCTTGCAACGCCTTGCAGCTGCAAGCTTCAGCGTGTGGACTGCGAAGAACCATGGAAGATATGTAGGGCTACAAGGATTTGTAGGATTTATCACATTCAATATCTATTAGACACATACCGCGCAGAATCATTGAAACCAAGGTGGTGGGTATTGCAATTTTCCTTCCCCTTTCATACCCGCAGCTAAAGATCCGACAGAAACTGGCCCCTAATTTTTGAAAGCAAGTAAACTAAACGGTTGAACGCTACCGGGGCGGCGGAGACAGCAGAGCAGCAACAATGAGAAGAGGAATTTGGCAACCTCAACCCCCAATAATGTCAAATCAAATGGAACGTCAAATAGGTAATGAGACCAACATTGTGCTTATATAGGGTTCTGCATATGGTAGCAGGGTTTTTTGGTTACCCGAACCCATGATAAGGCCGTGCCAAAGTCATGTGATAGTCACGGTGTGTTGTTTTAAGAGGTTGGGGTAACCCAGAATCCTAGTGGCCACATATTCAAACACCATGAGATTTCTATCCATCCTCATGAAAAAAGAGCTCTCCCTACCTGATGTTGAGATTCTGAAAACCCACACCTTTTCCCCACACGGACACGAACGAACACGGCGGTCAGACCTGAACCTCCAACTCAGAAACAGAAACCCCAAATTCCAAAACCCCATACACGTCCATGGAGGTCCATGAGGGAGAGAGCTTCCCAAAAATTGGACCCTGCAATTCTTGAGGGGGGACACCTGTATTTTCCTTCTGCGAAAACAGTCAGAGTCCATGGCCGTTCGAACTACCACACCATTACGCAAAGTTAAATCCCACAACCGTGCCATTGCCTCAAACCACATGCAAGCTCAGACCTTCACACGCGCAACACAAATGCATGAATGTCAACCAAATCCGGCAATAGTCTCCAACAGTCTCATGCACTGGCCCGCTCATGATCCATGAGAGGTGCATGAACAATTGAAACACAAAGTCCGTCAGAAGGACGGCATGCCGATTTAAGCGGCACCGGCCACCAGCTTCACATGCATGTTGCCGAGCAGGACAATATCTCATGCCCATTACGACACCGTTCGATCACAACCATTGTGAACAACAACCCATGTATCTCCCTAAATATCCCCTATGCTGGTCCCCTATTTGCTCCCCTATATAACCCCCTTTCAGGAGTTTAAACTATGGCTCATATACCCCAATGCCTTAAGCCCTAGCTGTGAGGCAAAGCCTCGTGGAGGCGACGGTCCATCGCCATGCTGCGCAAATTGTCCTCCGATCCCGACTTAGAAGGATGGATATAGGGATGTGCAGCCTTGCAAGGATTTAGCCTATTCAGGGGTTCTATGTGTATATATATATATACGAGTATATATACATACAAGGATGATCAAGGTGAAACTTGGATGTATGTGGAAGGGTTAGGATATATTGGGTCTGTGAGGATTCACATGAATTTAAAAGAATCTTAAAGAATGTATAAGGATTTATGAACGCCCCTAACGTTTCACAGGGAGTTATAGGCAGATGTAGGGTGTGGTTGGTTGGCTGCATCAACTAAGATGAAATTCCTCTTGTAACCTACTATAACCAAAAAGAGGATATGATGGTACTCTCCAGTGGGATCTATATTTGGCCCCTTGAACTTAATACCCATATGTCCATAAACAGCCGGAGACCCCTGTAGACGCCAGTACACTAAAGTCCCTGTGTTAAATGCACCCAAGAAGAGGTTTAGGTCTTAAGCTTGGCAACTCAATCTTGTTGACACTTTAGGTTTTAGGGTTTAGGGATTGAGGCGCACACTCACCAGGCATCCTTTTCAACTCCTTTTGGGGGTTTACCGAAATTAGGGGTACCTCTTTGGGGGTCCCTATAATAAAGATGGTGGTATTTGGGGTGTCCATATTGAGATCCTCCTATTTATGTAAACTACCATACTGTGTTCAGTCAAGCCCTAAACCCTCAACCCTTAAACCCCCCAAACCTTAAACCCTAAACCCCTAACCCCCTAAACCCCTCAACCCCTAAATCCTAAACCCCTAAATCCTAAACCCCTATATCCTAAACCCTAAGCCCTAAGCCCCTCAATCACCCAGCGTCCAGAGGCAGGAAAGTCAATGGCGCCATCATCCTGTCCTGGACTCAAGGATCGATTCAGGTTTAGGGTTTAGGGTTTAGGGTTTTAGGAGTTTAGGGTTTAGGGTTTAGGGTTTAGGGGTGCAGGGTTTAAGGGTGTCAGGATTAGGGTTTAGGTTTCGGGGCTTGGGTGTTAGGTGTGTACTGCAGTGTTTAGGGTTTAAGGTCTAGGATTTTGGGTCTAGAGTTTCAGGTGTAGGTTTTTGGTGTTCGGGTTTGCGGATACCATGAAAAGATTGTGTGAAGGGGTCTTGTAGGCCACATACGCATTAGAAGTATCGCAAGAAATGAGAGACATGCAGAGCTATGTGGAGATTGGGGCTCGCCTACTTGGCGGTCTATGAAAACTTGCAATTGGGCTTACGAGTAGGATAACTAGACTTATGACTAATCCAAAATATACTCGGGGCTCTTAGAAAAAGTCTACTACCTTTAACTGCGCATGAGCTCCAAGTAGATTTTTGCAAAAGCCAAACATTGGCGTCATCCCATTCACTTCTGGTGAATAAGGGGGGTCCTCACGATGCATTTAAGCTCTGGGTTGTTCGGATAAGGAATTGCCCTATAAACCCTAAACCCTAGAGCTCTGAAGTTTAAGCAAGGGAGTAGGGTGCTGCGTTGCAGGAGTCTCAAGGCTCCCAAGAGCGCTGGCGGCTAAGGTTACTTGGAGCGTCAAGGGGGCTTAATATAAGTGTCTCTTTCACCCCTCGGAGCCAAATGATAATCGTGGTTATCCCCATTGACCTTCATACTAGTTCCCCCTGACCTTATGGTCTCATAGTATCAGAAATGAGCACAAATCGTCCGATTGTTCATCGGGAAATTCCATCCCCACAACCATATGTGACCACGTTCAAAAAATCACTGTGACGTTGCTTGACCCATGTTCTGAAGCATTCTTTATTGAAATTGACTGTTGGACTCCAATAGCTACGGCATGTCTACCAAATAACCCGAAATGCGGACACCGCCTTCATACATCCAGAAGGACACCCCATGTATACATGTATATATGTAGGGAGTTTTGTTGCACCTTTGCATACACCCACCAGAACTTCTAGGGAACCCTACAAAATCGCAAATCCTACACACTCAGGCGTATGATGGCGCACCGGCCTTCAAATGCTGCACACATGCGCGTGCCCCATCGATGGTCTGCGTCACAACGGCGTCCAGATGACCGTTGAGCCTGCCAGTGGTTTAGGCTGGGCTGCTGTTAAGGAACTTAACTAAGCTAGCATAATACGTGTATATAGTAAATCGTTATAGCAACTTAGCCCCTGAACCCTACGTACTCTATGAAATACCCTTATCATACTGTTGATACTAAGAATCCTGCATGACCTGAATATACTATAGCACCATTATTCCCAAGGTATAAGGTACTTAGGGTCATCCAGGATTTTAGTATCCACAGTATTTCAAAGGATGAACCCATGGGTGCCTAGTATGGGCCCTTAACCCTGGGATCATAAACCCTAAACCCTAAACCCTAAACCCTAATCCCTAAACCCTAATCCCTAAACCCTAATCCCTAAACCCTAAACCCTAGTTACAGAAGGTCAGAGTTTTGGGCTACGTGGCTCCGGCTCAGGTTCGAGGTCCAGCCGTGGAGCCGTGGCAAATGTGACAAAAAGACTTGGGGTTTAGGGTTTAGGGTTCTTTTTTTTTTTTGTCGGACCTTTTCTCTCCGCCGAACGAATCCACAGAAAGATGCTATGAAGCGGGTTTAGGGTTTAGGGATTGGGGTTTAGGGTTTAGGGTTTGGGGTTTAGGGTTTAGGGGTTTGGGTTTAGGGTTTTAGGTTTTGGGGGTTTAAGGTCTAAGGTTGGGCTGCCCCCACCCAGTAACGGTCTATATTAGGGGTCCTATAAAGGGCTATAGATAACTATATTATATTTGTTATCCAACTGTCCCAAGTCTAAGGTTTAGACTTTGGGGTTTCGGGTATAGGGCTCAGGCATTTTCATAAGCAATATATGAAAATCAGAACCCCAATGCTTCACGCGGCGCTTATTAGCAGAGCCCATGGTTGTAGATTGGAAGGTCACACTTTTAGGCGTCTGGGGCACGCCAATAGTTTTGCAACGTTTAGGACTGGGCCTGAAGGGTCTTGTGTTTAGAGCTTAGCCTCTGAGCTTTAAATGTTCCACACTGGTAAGTACTTTAGCCACTTTCTTTGCTTGGCGAAGTTTCCGGTAGCTTGCTGGAACCGGAAAGCGCCAACAGAAAAATATGACCACCCTTGCACGTACACCCTATGTGCACAACTCAACACTTACCTTTCTAAATCTTGAGCCGTGCGCTTGTCACATTAAATGCGTCATCGGTTAGGAATGGATCAATGGCACAGGATTTCGCAACGGTTTTCGCAGGGATTTGCTGGGAATTGCTGAAAGGGTCGCTTTCTTCATTCCCTACCACAAGGGAGCCCCAAACCTAATCTCCAAACTCTACACCCTAAACCCCAAACCCTAACCCCGGACCCTAACCCTTAACCCCAAACCCTAAACCCTGAATTGTAAACCCTGACCGCTTTAGAACCAGGAGCATCCTCACCAGGTCCCCAACGCTACATTGACGGCCACGCGGTATCGCTTCTGAACGGGATTGCACAGTTTCACAACCTTGGCAAGGGCATTGGCTCTCAGCCTTTCAGACTGGGTTTAGGGGTTTAGGGCTTTAGGTTTTAGGGTTCGAGTGGGATCTGCATATAAGTAGAACTTACTGGAATAAGGGAATATAACCCCAACAGAATATAGCCCCTATATACTATATTCCCTTATTCTTACTAAGCCCCAGTAAGTATAGGGCTAAGGGTTTGGGGCAAGCCTCAGGGCTAGCTCAGAAAGACAACAAGCAGCAGCTATGATGTTGCCAGGCGATGGGAATGACAATACGTCTAGGTACCTAAACCCTAAACCCGAAACCCTAAACCCCATATCCCCTGAAACCCTAGATAGTAGTTTCCATGTTCTTTTCCATTATCCCCTGTATACCTAAACCCTAGACCCTGAATCTGCCTCCCTCGCAGCCTCATCCCCGTCCCCTCTTTCCGGTGCATGTCTAATCATGAGGGTCCTTACAAAGCCCTCCAAAATCCCTTGGTGCTCCCTTGACTCACGAGACAAACAGCGAACAATAATACCCCAACTCAAAGCCCTCTATCCCTGTAGAGTCTCCCTCTCCTGCGCTGAGCCCGCCTTCTCACTGCCTGGCGTTGAGTAAAGGCTAAAGGGTGCCCAGCAGTGACCCCTTGAATCCCCTCCCCCAAACTCCTGATTCCTGATCCAGAGTATTCCCAACATAACAGAACGTACTGTAATGAGTACATGTTTGATATCAGGGTGGTATAGTTTTAGGGGCAAGAAAGCATGATCTTTTTCAAGGAGCAGCCCTCAAACCTGAAACCCTGGAGCTTAAACCCCAAAACTTAAACCTGAAACTCTAAACCCGAAAACCTTCAAACCTAAACACTAAACAAAGCACGGGGGGAAGAAAGAGCAAGGTCCCCGGCCCGACCGTAGACCCCGGGCACCACATGCGCCAAATCAGTGCACACACGAGTCAACCTTGAAGTGTACGGTTTCGGGGTTTCGGGTTTAGGGTTTAGGCTACATTTATAATGGGCTCTGCGGGATATAGGGATAATGGAAAAATGGAAACTACTTTTTAGGGTTTAGGAGAGCCTGCTCTTTCTGATGGCATGAACCCGAAACCCTACACCCTAAACATGAATGGAGGGACGTACAGGGACTGCTACGGAAAGTACAACTGCCGAATCTAGCGGGATGAACCTAGAAGCCCAAAAAGCATTCCAGACATGTGTTTGGGGGGTTTAGGGTTTAGGGTCTGTTTGAGGTACCGAGCACCATGATATTGCTAGTTATGTGGGCCCACCTTGCTGGGTGAAAAGTCTTCGCTTCGAGGCCTAGGAAAGCAAGAACGGAAAGGAATTACGAAAGAACTTCGGACGGCAGCACTACAGAGCTACTACAGGATCTTGAGGTTAGTGTGGTTCCGGCCAGCGGGTTGCCGGGCATTTTTGTGTAGTGTTGGCCCGGAACGCATCTCCCACTGTGTGGATCCGGGTAACCAGCGTAACCAGCGTTGCTTAAGTCCCTGCATCCTTTGCTACCCCTCCACCAGTATAAGGGGCCGTGTGAAGGCGGCATAGGTTGCTGGTCTTTTTGTTGAGGCTTCAGAATAAGTACAATAATTCCTGCAGTCTGTTCTGCAAAACCGAAAAACCAAATACCCGAGACTCAACATAAACCTCAAGCCCCAAGCCCTCTAATACCTCCAACGGGCCTGCATACCATCTGCAGCCCACGTGTCATCTGCAGGCGCCCCAAAACATGTACCGAAAAACTCCCAAGCGAAGGTCACAACCGCTACACTCTACGCCCATTAACCCTAGACCCTGAACGCCACACTCAAGCTGTAAACCCTGTATGATCCATGGTTTGCATGTATGGCGTACGCCCGGGTAAACACACTTACCAGTGTTCCTGCAAAATCCTATATGCAGTCATTCACTAACACCGTCATGAATACCCTATCTTGTATGGGTGTTTCTTAAAAGCGGGCGCCTTACGGACCCTTATGAATGTAAAGGGATCATAGTGGAGTACGACTCCCTTTAAGGCGTATACAGGATCATCTTGATAAGCTCCCACATGGTAGGCTGTTAAAATGAGATATAAGCTCATTTTGGGGTCCCCATTAGAATGCGGCCTCTAAGATTCAGGGTCCAAAGGCGGGACCAGAATTTGAACCCATTTGAATCATATAAACCCTATATAACCCTAGTTTGAATTTACTGCTCCACCTGATTCTTCAATTTAATTCTCCTTTTTCCTGGGAACCCACTACGCCTAAACCCTACACCCTAAGCCCTGAAAACTGCATTTCCTTATAATGAAAGCCTGGCAAGTCCTCCAGGCCTCCTCTCTTGCTCGATCTGTCGCTCTGTGGCAGTGATGTCCTGGATTTCCTGGGGCAGCTTCCCTGTAAGGGAACCCCAACATGGTGTAATCTGTGGTCTAGGGTTTAGGCGTCAGGGCTCAGGGTTCTTAAAAGGGTTATGCGGGGATAGATCTGGGTTGTCAAAATCGTGGGCTCCTTTTGGGTTCCCATTATATTGTGCCCCTGATAGATCAAGTACCAAAAAAGGGACAACCTTCCATATAACCCAGACCCCTGATTAATAAACCCCCTCCCCTTAATAGGGATTACACTAGGGATCCTAATATCTAGGCGCTTAAAAGGAAGGGGCTCCTTAATCATGAGTCTACATTAGGGTAGCGGATTCTGGGTTGGTAGGATGCCTAGAACCCTAAACCCTTCAACGAGACTTTGGCCTCACAGGGCTCACAGGGTTCACAGGCTTGGTTTGGGGGTTCGGCCCAAGGGTTCGAAAACAGTGCAAGGCCATTGTAACCCACAAAGCCTAAACCCTAACTATGTATGAACCCTAAATGAGCTATAGTCTAAACTCCAAGTATCCCACTTAATAAGCCCTATAGCAGTCCCCTATATAATCCCCTATATAACCTCCTCTTAAAGCCTTTAGACTATAGCTCAAATATGCCGGGCCGTATTAAAATGGAAACCCAAAATCAAGGCGCCTTCGGCTCCAAAAGCACGAAGCCCGAAGTCCCAGCTTAGGGTTCAGGATGGTTCAGGGTTCAAGGTGTATCCCACTCCCCACTCCCCGTACCCGAAGCCTTGCAACTTAGAACCTGCACCCCCTTATCTTCCCCGTTTTCTCTCGATTTCCTACGACGTGCCAAGGGGTCCACAGTGACAGTAGCCAACTTCACGCTACTGTTGATGGAGGACACCTTGCACCTCTCTACATACCTCAAACCCTAGATAGTGCTGTAGATTGAGGATCTTAAGTGGTGCAGCAACTCCTTCATCCACACTATCCCTTCACCGCTGTCGGCACCGCTTGTCCTCCAACAGCTGCTTTCGCTCTTCCGAAAGGTGCCGCTTTTTTTCGCCTGGGTTTCTTGGAGTTGGGGTTTAGTGTCACTTTGCGGGACCCTGGGGTACTTCGGGGTTTGGGGAATGAGGGTTTAGGAGTTAGGGTACTGTTCACACAAAAAACCCGGTAAGAGCTTGATATGCTAGAATGCCATAATTTCCAAGGTTTAGCGTAGCAGGATTGTGAGTATCCAACATAGTGTTCGTACTTTTTCGGCTGAGGGTTCCGGACCACAACTGCAAGGGGTCAAGGGTTTGGGGTTTTGAGTCCAAAGTTTTGGGTTTGAGGTTTAGGGTCTAGGGTGTAAAGTGATCAAATGGGTAGTCACGTGTTTGTACTCGCTTGGCTGGGGCTTAGGGTTTTTAGTGGCTTTTTTGGCCAAAGTTTAGGAATGGTATCTGATTATGGAAAATCAAATGGCAAAGAAAACAGAGAACGAAATCGAAAAGGGGACAATGGTGATTTATAGGGGGATCAGGGGGGAAGCAATAAGCAGGCAAATAGTAGATGCAATCCATTGCTTGTAAGGGCTACTTGTCAACTTACCAAATTCCCCGGACACCCCAAGTTGGATAATGCCATCGGAGGCCGTTGCACTTCTTCACATCAATAAGTGTGCATGGAGGCCGCGCGAGCTAGCACCGTAGTACCGAGGCCTTTATCTAGTAATTACCACCATCAAGAACCATGATGGTGATGATTCTTTCGGCCCCCATAGATTTGAAATCCTAGACCTAAACCCTAAACCCTAAGCCCCAAAACCTAAACCCTGAGACCTAAACCCTAAGCCCTAAGGCCCAAACCCTAAGCCCTCAACCCCAAACCCCAAACTCTAAACCCTAAGCCCTAACCACTCTCGTGTGGAAATCTCTGTACTTTTCTCAAAGTGTCGCTTTGGGGGCCTCGGCTGTATGAGCTATAGTCTTAACTTCTAGTATCCCCCCCTATATAATCCCCTTTAAGGAGTTTAGACTATAGCTCATAGGGTTCAGGACTTGGGGGGGTTTAGGGTTTAGGGCTTAGCACCCCCCCTGTGGCCAACACGAGGATCTTAGGTAGGTATGTTACGACACACTAAGGATATAGGTATATACAGGGGCATATAGAAATATATAGGGTTATGTACGGAGATCTTTGGACATCTTAGAATAATGGAGAAACAAATGACAAAGAAAGCAGAACATAAAATGGAAACTGAGATGATATCGGAACTTTGGGTTTTTAGGGTCTAGGGTCTAGGGTTTAGGGCTTAGGGCTTCGGATTTAGGATAGATTAAGACACACTAGTGTTTTCTAAAATACAAACTATCCGGGATAAAGGTTATAGCCTCGTAACAACTTGATAGTTTTCTTACCTAGCATGGATCTACTGGATTTGAATTCAAAAACAGATATGACCTAGCATCATATAATAAACTCTTTCAGTTTCGTTCCATTATCACTATAGCATCCCCCCAACTAACACTTGAAATCATAGCCTGCAACATCTGGGGCCCGCACGGATGTCTTGGCATTTGCCAGCCAGCTCCTTCCATAGCAAGGGCCATCGCTTGAAAAGGGAATACTAGGGGGACGAGACAACTTATATTGTCACAAACCAAGCCTGACGTCCACCTTAGTTTTCATTCCCCACGTAGCTACTGACAGTAGCTCATGCAAGCTGATCTCTGTAATCCTTTTCTGCGGTTCTATGTTAGCTGCGAGGGCTCTATCAAGCCCTTGGTTTTAGGTACGTACATTAATTACATATTCATTATTACCAGCATCGTCTGTAATGCTAGCTAAGTTATGAGTGGCAAGGCCTGAAAAAAGGCCATTTTTGGGAATCTCGTCCGCGTCAACCTCAATTTGGGCGGGAGTCAATTGAGATCGTATGAACTGCCCATACAAGGATAACTCAAGGACTGTAAGATGTAACTGTTGTCCTACCTAACCTTCCTTTTGGCTTCCGCACCCTAAACCCTAAACCTGGATAAACAACCCTAACACCCCCATGCCCCCAAACCCGAGACCCCGCAACCTAAACCCCAAACCTCAAACCCTAAACCCTTCTAAGCCCTAGACCCTGAACCCTAAACCTTGAACCCTAAACCCTAGACCTTGAACCCTAAATCCTAAACCTTGAACCCTAAACCACAAAGGACGCACCTGCACGGCCCCCATCTTCTGCGCCGCTTCGGTGGAAGCAGCCTCGTGCCTCAGCCAAAGAACGGAAACGAGACTACCTAAAGCCCAATGGGTATTGGGGTAATATTAGGGTTATATATTGCGATTATAGGGTTTATGTAGGGATATTAGGGTTATATATTGGGGCTATATAAGGATAATGGAACAGAAACTGGCAACTACTATTTAGGGTTTAGGGACTACCTAAGCCCATGTGTGCCCAAAGAGCCCATTACAAGTTGCTTCGGACTCAGGTTTCAGGGCTTTTTGAAATAGGGTTTAGGTTTTAGGGTTTAGGTTTTATGGTTTAGGGTTAGTTCCTGCCCTATGTAATCCCCTCTGAGGAGTCTAGACTACAGCTCAAACGTTCAGGGTTAAGGGTTCCGGGTGTAGGGTTGAGGGCTTCGCGCTTTGCCTTCGGGATGGTTCTAGACGGTTCTACGGTTGCTACTGAAAAATGTTGAAGATTATGCTATATTGTAGTATATCATAGTATATTACAGCATGTTGTAGGGTTATGACATGCGTTTGAAATCCTGATACCTTGGAAACCAATGGCACTTTGGTATACTAAGGTCATGCAGGGTTTTGGGCATCAAGGGTAGGAAGACTCCTTGCTCCGACGCCCTAAAACCTAAACCTTAACCCTACATCCTAAACCCTAAGGGTTCAGGGTTTAGGGTTTAGGGTAATCCTAAACCCAAGGGCTTTTGGGTGCGTGGGTGCCATTGAAAGGTGTGAGAAACAACCTGCCAGGGCTTCCGGAAAATTACTCTCGTTTCACAAAATAAGTAGTTGTTAAGGACTTTAGAGACATATTAGGATTCCAAGTTATGGGTATCCCTATGAAGGATTCTATGCAACATGTTTTACTCCCAACGCAATATGCAACAAGAAACCTAAACCCTCAACCCCCTAACCCCATAATCCCCTAAACCCTAAACCAAGGCAACATGCAACCCCCTGAAAAGGGCTGGAGAAAGACTGCCATCCTTTTTGAAGCGGGTTCTGAGGTGCTAGATGTCAATTTGAGGGAAGTTAAAGTTCAGGCCTAACTGAAGGGTCTTGGATTACTTCTTTTCTTACGGGCCATTAGTAAGGAATAAAGGCATAGATTCCCTATATAGGATATTCTCCCATTCTCCACTAAGAACCAAAGTTTAGGGTCCGGAAGTGAGGCTTCAGATGAGGTACCTTGAACCCTACCTCAAAGTAGCACTGCTCCGTCGAGACAAGACACACCTCGTGAGTCTGTCAAGCTTCTTCAACTGGAATGCTGCTAACGAAATCAAATTTGGTTACCATAATATGGGTATGCCCTAATTAATAGGGTTATAGGGTTCAGGGTCTAGGATTCAAGTTACCATAATATGGGTATGCCCTAATTAATAGGGTTTCCTTATTACGGTAACTCATTTTAAGTTCCTTGGCAGCAACCCAGGACGCGAGTGAAGATTCTTCAATTCCCTCTACTCCCTCTACACTCTGCAAAATACCATGGCCTGTAATATGCAAAGGGTTTAGGGTTTAGGGCTTAGGGTTTAGGGTTTAGTTGTTTGGAGATCCCCATTACAGGACCCACAGTTTTGAAAAACCTCCACGTGAGCAAATCTCCAGGCCAACCTATGCCTGTGAAGGACTGCCTGAAGTCACTGCTTTCGCTTTGTCCCTCACAAGATCTTCAAGCCCTCAAATGCTGCCGTCAATCCTTCATTTGCAACTTTAACGGAAAACATGTAAGGCATAGTCTAAACTCCTAGTTTCCCCCTTAATAACCCCTATAGTAGTTCCCTATATAATCCCCTATATAACCGCCTTTAAGGAGTTTAGACCATAGCTCATATAAGCTTCCCCAAAAAAAAACATTTTTGCGAGTCCCTACAATGAGTATCAAATTTTAGGGGTCTACATTGGGACCCCCACTTCTGGAAATCCCATATTGCAGGTCCAGGTAAACGATGCGTAGACTTTAGGGTTTGGAGTTTGGGGTTTGGAGTTTAGGGCTTCAAGTTCAGGGTCTCGGAGTTTCGCATTTAGGATTCAGGGTTTGGAGTTTAGGGTCCCATTTTGCAGATCCAGGTAAACAACTGCGCTCGCTTGGGCACCCGACACCGTACGCGCAGAGTGCACGGTAGCTCTGAGATCCTCCACCTTTTGAG
>CAJNIZ010003065.1:0-24473 GCA_905231905.1 Symbiodinium pilosum | reverse complement strand
GGGTTCTATAGGTGTATATTGGGACAATTCCAATAATGAAAAATCAAATGGCACATGAAATGGATACCTTAGGAGGACCCCCCACCCTGTAATAGTGGTATAATAGGAATATAAGAGGACCCTATTATAGTTACTACTATCCCTTGCAGTCACTATTACAGGGTGGGGGGTCCTCCTAAGATATACCCTCTTATATTATAGCAGCTTCCATGTTCTTTTCCATTATACCTATATAACCCCTATATAGTCCCTATAATCCCTATATAACCCATTATAGTAGTTTCCATGTTCTTTTCCATTATCCCTATATAACCCCAAGATAGTCCCTATGATACTATAGTGTGTGCAGCAAGCCAAACCTCTCCCCGAGACACTGGCGCTGCAAGCAAGAAGTACGCCGTCGCAGACGCAGCTTGCAGAACTTGAAACCTTGAGTTTTGCGGATCTGGGGTAGAATATATAGGGATTACAGGGACTATATTGGGGTTATGTAGGGATAATGGAAAAGAAAATGGAAACTACTTTAATGGTCTATATAGGGATTACCTGCAACTTGTGGTTGGACTGTACATGAGGTCCTGGGCCTCCGGCTCCGTCAACGTGTACAACCTTTGGCTGAAAGCACATAATGCAGGTGCATTGAAAACCGCTTTATATAGGGGTTATATAGGGATTAGAGGGACTGTATTGGGGTTATAGGGATAATGGAAAAGAAACTGGAAACTACTATGATGGGTTATACAGGCTTTATTCCATCCTTTGCAATAGCAGGAGCCCACTCGGCGGCCCACATTACCCATTATAGTACTTTCCGTTTTGTTTTCCATAATCCCATTATAACCCCAAAGTTACCCTAAAATCCCCATATAACCCTTATATAACCCCTATAATCCCCTGGAGCCCACTCGGCCGCCCGCATTCCCGGAAGGGAAAACAAGAGGACACTGTGCCACGCTCCTCGGCAGGATCCAGTACCTCTCAGGCTGCCAATGGACATCTCACATGAGAGTTTCTCAAAATTTGGGGTACCTTTAGATATATAGGGGATATATAAGGGTAATATAGGGTTTAGGGTTTAGGGGTTTCCCAAAATTTGGCGTACCCTTTTGGGGGTCCCCACAATAAGGACCATAGCAATTTGGGGTCTATATTGGAGTTCACAACCCAAGGGTCCAGGCACTCATAGAAACATGATGGCCATGTTGGAGTTCCCGTGAATTTTGGGAAACTATCATATGCAGAACGGTGAGTCGGGCCTTCAAACACACACGCCAGTCCACCTCTGTAGTCCTGCCACTTTTCTCAAGCAACTTGAATGACAATCATGACAGTATATGAGCCATAGTCTAAACTTAATAACCCCCATACTGCTCACCTGGATGTTCCCCTGTGTCCGCCCTGGGCTGAGGTTCTGGTCTATTCCTTGGGGGTCCTCCAATCTATTCCCCAAAGGTCCCCCCTAATCCCTCTATACATCCCCCCGTAGGTCCCCTCTAACCTAACTTTAGTCCTTAGCTCATATAAACCCCCCCCCCTTTAAGGAGTTTAGACTATAGCTCACATGACAACGTCCCCCAAACCCTAAACCCTAAATAAAGGGGGGCTATATACTCCCCCATAAATACCCACCCCGTAAATGAGTTTAGACTATAGCTCATATGACAACTTCTGGCAGGCCGTGGTTGGCCTGAAGCACCGTTTCGACCTCACCCTTCCAAGCAGCGGACCTCAGAATCTGGCCTTTGGCTAGCTGGGAATGAAGGAATGAAAAAGAAAGGGAAACTACTATAATGGATTATATAGGGTTTGGGTTTAGGATTTAGAGGGAGTGGAAACTATTGTAATGGGTTACATAGGGACTACTATTAGCATCCATTCCTTCATCCCTAGCTAGCCAAAGGCCAGCAAAGCGAGCTTTGCGTGCCCACACCCACACCCAACACCCAAAGTCTGAGCACATGACGATATAAGCGCTGTCACAAAGTTGCACGGACTTGGTTCCATCAATTTCAATCGGTGGACGCCGCACAAAACTGCTGTGTCACAACATATGACACAATAAAGCCACACACAAGGCAGCATCAGGTCCTCTTTTGCTATGCTTGCTCTATCTTGCTATCCCGGCTGTCTTCACGAAGCTGATGTTGCAAGACGAGTAGGAAGTCTCGTCCATTTCTCCAGATCTGCTGCAGGTGCCGGTGTAGCTGGCTTCGTTCTTCTGAGTCTCCGAGCACTGGATTTCAGTCATGCTTGCGTACCAAACCCTTCTTCTGGTTCGTGGTCGACCCAAACCAACAAACGCAGCCCTTCAGGTGCACGATCTACGATCTACACTTGCACCGAAATTCGTCGAAGTCCATTGCCCGTGCCCTCGGCTGGGAGTGCACCTCGCCGTGGCAACATGGTGTACAATGGAATATGATGAGGAAAGGCCACGACAGCGTGCATCAGTCACATGTTTAAGGACGAACTTCAGGAGCAAGTCATGGTGGGTCGTTAGTACAGCAAGGCGGCTGAATATGTCAAAGCTCATGTCTTGAGCTTCCAGGCATAGACCGTTGCCGAAGCCATTGTCGTCGTGGCAATGACACACACTATCAAGTGCATGAGCACTGCCATCAGCACTACCCGCGTGCTTTCCTTTGGCAACTTTCTTCACATGCCAATCAAAAGATTAACATGAAAAAATCACTGCATCCGTGGCTCGTACCAAAGCTGGGCCTCAGATGGAAGGACGCACGAACATGCACCACAACAGGACTCCACGTCTTCGTCTCTCCTTCTCATTTTCTCCTTGCTACCTGTGCAATCCAAGGCACGAGAAATTGGGATGGATGTTCTAGGAGAGCGACAAATCGAGGTTCTGCTGCTGCCTGCAGAAATCATGCAAACCATCGACAACCCGGAACCCTCAACCCTAACACATCTAAACCCTAAACCCCTCAACCCCTCAACCCCTAACCCAAACCCTTAAACCCCAGAACCCTCCCCCTACCCCCTCTTCCTCAACCCCCCCCCCCTGAAATAAGAATCTCCCAATCCCACCTTGATGCCAAAGACGGATGAAGCCTGCAGAACCGCTCGAGCAAAGACCTCGTCCTGGAGCTGGCCTTTGGTTAGCTAGGGATGAAGGAATGGATCCTTATAAGAGTGCCTGAATAACAAACCTACCATAGTAGTTATTCCCTATAAAACCCCAATATACTACAGTAGTTTCCATTTTCTTTTCCATTATTCCCCCATAAAGCCCCAAATACATACCCTCTGAAAATGTAGTCCTTTCCATTTTCTTTTACATTCCTTCAGTCCCAGCTAAGCCAAGGCCAGGCAGTGGTTCACAGGCTGAAGGCGTACAAGTCCCATGGGTGTCAAAGCAAGCTGGGCCAGCAGATAAAGAGAACACCCATACGCATTCTCGAGTCGAAGTGTTGTTCAGACGAAGTTGCACCCTGAAATTATAGCTCGGAAGGGTTCTCTTGAAAATACTTCTGAGCTGCCCAGCATTCTTGTTAAACAAGAACCTGCACGCGAGTGCATATGTTCATATACTGGCTCCATCAACTGAGCAAGCCACAACAGGTCTTCACAGTCTATGCGCCATGTCAAAGGCGGTAAGTTAGTAGGAAAGCATTGTCCTGCTCCACCATGACTCCTTGAAGAAAATTTCCACAAGAAAAGCTGCTCCTCCTGCAACACAAACCATGGTGAATGCAGCAGTCCAAAACGGATCACCAAAATCGCCACTGGCTCCTGCCACAGCACTCTTTGCCGACAGCCCAGTAGAGCACCTGAAATAAATTATTGCTTCCCAATCTTGACTTGAAAACTCGTCATACTTGAGTGGCTGCCTGGTGTCCGTCATGCTGGCTTCGAACCACGGGCGCAACACAATAGAGACCACCTTTCCTAAATCGGCACGAAGGGCAGGTGGAATCAACAACACGAAAGCATCCGCAAGCCAAGTTTCGCAAGGTGGCCCAGAGAGCGCTTCCCATCAACCACGGTACCATCAACAAACTTGAAGAAAGAGACCTTATCTGGCATGAGCTGTTTCCTGCATAACACGAACAGCTGCTTCATCTGCTTCAAAATTATTCAAATTCGGCTGACTGAGCACTAGAACTGTGCGATGAGAAGAAAGATATAGAAAGATGAAGATGAGTTGCTCAACCACTGTGTATGAATCGGGAAAGTTTGACGGTTTGTTCCGTGCCTGTGGCTGCTGATGCATTGCAAGGGGCCATGTCAACTTCTCGAGAGGCGTCGTACGGATTTACGATCTGGTAGCTTGACGAGCGGTACAGCTGCCAGAACCTGCTCAGGATGCTTCGAATGAAATCTGATCAGCTCCTCTCTGGAATGGCCTGTCCAAATAGCCAGCTTCCTAGGCTGTGCGCATAGCCAGATTAACAAGACAACGTATGAAATCGTATGACTCGGAGAAGCGGTGAGGTAACGCGAAAACCCCTTAGGCCCTAAACAGTAATTCCCATTTTCTTTTCCATGATTCCCTGTATAACCCCAATATAGTCCCTATGATCCCCTATATAACCCATTATAGTGGTTTCCATTTTCTTTTCCATTATTCCCTGTATAACCCCAGTAGATAACCTATAATCTCTACATAACCCATTATAGTAGTTTCCATTTTCTTTTCCATTATTCCCTGTGTAACCCCAATAGATAGCCTATTATATGCATCCAAGTGTCCAGCCAGGTGCCCACCGCAGCTCCCAAGCCAACCGAAGCGAGGCACAGGAATCCGATGGCCATGAGCCTCGCATTCCTCAGAGCGCGCTGCTCAGGATATGTTCCGTTGCACGTCTTCCATGCCGCAGCCTTGACGCCCGGCCCAGACTGATGCTACCCACCTTGGTATGTTTTTAGGCCTACTGGAAAGAAGCAAACAAGCTACACTATTCTACACTGCATTTCTGAGGTTCATGCACATAGCAGTGTGCAGCAAAGCTCCAGAACCCAGACGAGGGCCTGCAGGTCACAGAATTCTGCTTCTGCTACTTAATGTCTCAAGAACGCCAAAATGCACAGCCTGGTAGGAAGCAAGTAAGAAAGTACAGCCCTTCAACATCCTGCAGACTCAAGAAAACCTCAAGTTGCAGCAACGGATATAATGGGTTATATAGGGATCATAGGGACTATATTGGGGTTATACAGGGAATAATGGAAAAGAAAATGGAAACTACTATATATAATGGGTTATATAGGTTTCCCTGATGCCCCGGCCGCGTGGTCGTGGTAGAGACAAACGAATAAGCTCAAGCTGAGAACCTTGGATCAAAGAACGCCAAGGTTTTCAGATGAAACTGAATTGATAGTCATCCCTGAGCACACACTGCAACTGCACAAGGAAGACATGACCCTTCAAATCTGCAGATTTGCAACGACATGCCGCACCACAGATTTGCATTTACAGGATAGTCGAATTGCAATTCAATGGCTGCGGTTCGTCTGGGTCGCGCTTGCATATCCACATGCATTGCTCTTGAAACATCAATTTCACTTTTCAGCAAGAAAAATTATGTCATGGTAACCTTCACCGTGCCATATGTAGTACCTTTGATAGAGCCTATCCAATCAGTTGAAAGAAGTCTAATACTCGGCCAACGCGAGAGGCCTGGTTGTCTTGGGGCAGTTGCTGGTTGTGAGCCCTGGCCCCTTTCCACGTGCAAGCGTCCTGGTACCCGAGCACTTGGGTGTTTCCGTCTCTTTGCCCTGGACAGCCCTGCCTTCCTCCCACTCACCCAGAACAGATCGTCCTTCGTTTTTAAGGTTCCCTCCTGCAAAAGTTTATTCACGACGGCTACCTCGATATGATTCGCCACGCTTTCTACGTGCTGGCCTGGCACTCCTCCAACCTCGTCCCTCTCCCTGGCTGTCCCTGTTAGACCTCCCCCTTTCCTTGCTTGCGCTCAGGTTGAAACTGCCAGTGGCTGAAGGAACCTGCCCCAGTTTGCATATTTACACTCTCCAAACAGCTTGAGCTCGAACTGATGCATGCTGCTCTGGAAGGCTCGAGATAAGACATATAGGGGACAAGTAGCACTCTCCCTGCATGTATATTAGATTTCCATCCAAGGTGGCAGGTGCATATGAAGATGCTGCTGGGTCCATATCATCAGCAGACGAAACCAGACAGGCGCAAAGAATCCAGGGCGGCCACTTTGAACAACGAAGAACCGTAGAGGAAGTCAGCGTGGAAAATACGGCCAATTCTGGAATCTAAGGTCTCGGCAAAAGCTATCCACGGCATAAACGTCGCCCGAATCTTGTCACAGGTAGACATCCTACACTTCATTTTCAATGTGCGTCCCGTTCACCGACAGCAAGGGCGTGGTGCATGGCAAATCGTCCTTGAGCTCGGGTAATATTGCGGAAGATACAGCTCCGAGGCCTCAATGCAAGCACAGGCGCAGGTTTGGTGAATGTCTGTTGTACCAACCACTTCAGCCAGGCACCTCCTCTTCGTACATGTCCTCGGCCGCGCTGATGTCAGCCAGCTCGGCGCCATCAGTAGGTGCGCCAAGTGTGGTTCGAGGAATTTCAGGTGCAAGCGGCGGAGACACAAACTCATCTCCTGGGAAGATTAACAAACAAATTCAGGAATAGAATACATGTATATACGTGAGCTGACACCAATATTTCCCATCTAGATGACAGACATGGATTCCTATCCGAGAACATATTCAGGGCATGCTTAACTACCAAAAGGATCCCATGTCCACCCTCAATTGTCCCTTGGAAAAACGTAATATTGACAGTGGTTCGTTAACGCCACTAAGAGAGAATGCCTTTCCAGCTTTGACGGCAACACAATCTAGAAGCATGAACGCCTCCGTGTGCTACTGGCTGCCGCGGCATCATCCCGCTGCTGGCTGCTGGACCATGGAAGGCCACTCAATCTCGCACGGCATTATTGATCAGAATCAAGAGGGCCATAGAATAAAACTCTTACTATTCGGCTCAATAACCCTGTAGTAGTGCCCTATATATTATCCCGGAGATAAACCCTTTAAGGAGTCTAGATTCTGGCTCAAATGACAATTGCAATTCTTGTCCAGATCAGCCTTACTGGTAAGTCCAGTGAGCCAGCCATTGCAACGCCAAGTACACGCAACTGCAAGGTGAGTCAAGTATCCGCCGAGTCCTTTGAGTATCAAACTGCAAGCTGACAGTCTGGGACCACTGCATCCCGAGCAGCTGCGTGTACAACGTAGCCCGAACGGCCCATGAGAAGTCTCGGTGTCCTCTGGCAATGTCTCATCGGCACTTAGCAAAGCATCGCCAAGTGGGTGCTAATGGCTGTGAGCCTTCAAGGACGCCCTCGGCAACGACGTTTGCCACAGCTTGTGGCAGGCGTGAAAGGAGGAAGACCGCGACCCACACCATGCGGATCTGCCTGCCAGCGTTGTTCAAGTAATCTTACACCAGCTTACATCATGCTAACCGACCATGCAAGCGATGTACATGACAACATTAGGCAGGTCCAGTGGCTGCAGTCTGTCAGAGGTGAACAGGCTCGGCAAGAAACCCACCAACACTCCCGTGACGACGGCCGCTGACCCAAGCAATTGAGCCTTAGATGGCGAAACCCTTTCAAAACAACTTTGGTCCGCTAAACTGAGACTGGGGCACTTGTGTAGCTTGCATCAAGCATGATAGTGGACATCACCAGGGATAGTGGCACCACTGCCTGCATCGAAAAGAATCTTCTGAGGGAACGAGTGTGCACTGAGTGCGAAAAAGAAGCTTGAGTCATGTCTGGCTGCAGAGACTCACAATACTCCCCTCCCCCTCTGATTCAAGAAATCACAACCATCCGTCGTCGTTGCAGCAAGGGATGTTCATTCCTTTGGCTTGTGTTCTTCTGCAACAGCCTTTGCTTTTCCTCTTTTTTGGCGACACCCCTCTGTGAGAGCCCTGCCTCGCAAAGTGTGACCTTGAAAGAGGGCAGGCTTTTCGTTGTTGGAAGCAGGCAGTGCGAGGCCGACCCTACTTCAATGGACAATGAAAGTGATTGTTGCAACCAGCTGAAAACGGCGAGAAAGACTGGTTTCTTGGATGTTGACAACACTGCCCCACCGCTTCTGGTTCCTGATGATGGCAAACCTCGCACAAGCTCCCTCTGCATCGCTCTGTTCGGCCAGCAGCCGACACCAACGCATGCGAACGTTTGAGACAGTGATTGCAGACCATTGTAAAACCAACATTGGAGAATCAAAAGGACAAGAAAACAGAAAATGAAATGCAAGCTACTGCAGGGTTTGGGGTCAGGGTTGCGGTGCTGAAGGTCCTGTTGCAAAATCGGCGGCAGATCATCATTGCCCACACGCGGGATGCTGACAATCTCCATCGAGTTCCTGAAAAAAAAGACACTGTAGTCCGTGTATTCTCATATGGAGCTAGTCTAAACTCCTAGCATCCCCCTTAATAACCCCTATTATACTCCTGTATAGAATCCCCTATATAACCCCCTTCAAGGAGTTTAGACTATGGCTCATATGTTCTCATATGTTCTCCTCTTTTCCAGGAAATCTTGCGGGTTTCCCTGGCACTGACCACAAGGATTAGTTTGGAACAGCATCTACCACACAAGTCGTGCACCCATGCCGTCATCATGCTACCTAGCAGCCTGCTAGAATCACAAAATCCATTCTGAGGCATGAAACCCGAAACCCTAAGCCCTTAAAACCCTAAACCATCTGGGACTCTGAATGGAAAGAAGTGCAGCCAACCAGAGCCACGACCGGATGCCACGTTGGCTTGCTCTCGAGTCCTTCAGCTTTTTTGCTGAGTGAAGGTGCTCGCTTCACCGCAACCAACAGAATTGCGAGCATGGCAGTCCTTTGGCAATACTGTGAGTAAGCACCCCGAAAGCAAGACACCAATGGCGGCATTCAGTTGCGCAGCAAAAAATGGAAAATCGTGCCTTGGCTCTCAGCTCTCAGGTAAACGCAGCAGTGCATGCCAGCGGCGACGCAAGCTGAAAAAACAGTTGAGCAAGCAACCTCGAGAAACACAACTTCTACATGGTAGTTTCCCAAAATAGGGGGACCCCAATTTGACCCCCACATACTATAGTCCTTATTATAGGGAACCCCAAAAAGGGACCCCTAATCTTGGGAACCCCCCACATACTTCTACATGCTGGCAAGCCGCAGACGGTGAAGCTCAGAGTAATACAAGCAAGTGCTGACAATGGATATGGCGCAATTTGCAGCACAAATCCCAACCTCAGTAGAAAAAGCAGGGCATGCAGTACATTCCAGGCAGACCCCCCATCCTGGCACGCCGGAGCACTCAATTAGTGTGACGTGCAGCGAAAATCTTCTTGTACAAGCCTGCTTCCAAGCCACTACGATAAATGCTGGCGCTGTCGTCTGAGCAGGAAGCAGCGATGCACATGGCTCCCGATCCATCCACGTGGCTTTGACGTGTGTTTTCGTATACATCAATCTCCACTGTGCGTACAGAGAAACGATCCAAGTATTGTGTTTGGTTGATTGAACCAGGCAAGCCGTGCACGTTCTTCTCATAATCTTACTAGAAGATATGAACATTGAGCACTGGGAATTATCCCATGCCTATCTTAAATCTTACTCAACTGACATCCTCAGGCTGCTGCTCTGGATTGCCAACGGACGAACACAAATGAAGCACAAACACAGGATCATGATGCAACGGCATGAATCAATACTTTTGTTGGTGTTTATCCCATATCAAGATCAAAGCCTAAGGGAAGCATGTCCTAAGTGGTTTCTGAGACCATCCTTACTTGGCTCCTGTGCTTAGAGTCCCTTGGATGCATTGAAACTCCGAGCCGCTTGTTGCGGCTGTGCATGCAGCACATGGCATTTGCGTTGAGGAAAGTAGCGTGCAAATCAATTCACATCAGCATCTTCACGCTGTTTTTTTCCGAGGGGGCTGTCCGTTCAAGGACATCAAGCTGCCTGAGGGTCAGCAATCAGGCATCCACAAAATTGCATGATTGCTTAGGCTTTGACCTGTCACTTGCCACCGCGAGTTTTTCTGGAGAGTTCGATGATGCTTCCAGGCCTTGGGTGCTCATGTCAACACGCCGCGGTGGAAACGGTGGGATGACGGATCCAGTCGCGCACCCAATGTTGTAGAACGCGAGCGTGTGTGCCTGAGAGCTCAGCATTGCAGTTGAGGGCGAAGTAAAATCCAAACTTTCTAGGATTCCGGCATTCTTCAGGATATAGCCTGGGTTGGACGCCTTGGTCACAATGGTTGGCCGTTGGCCACAGGTGGCTTCTTTCACTGGCACTTAACCACCCAACACTTCAACCTACCAAACACAGGCTCTCTATGACAACACCAAAGCAAGTCACAAGATTCCTAAACAGCGCGCAAGGGGACTCCACAGTGCATCAAAGTAATCTAGTCTTGCCAACCTTGAGCTTCATGTCTGCCACGCCCACTCCGGCAGCTGACACCTGCTGTCAATTCGCATCAAAGCACTTCACCGACACATGACAATTTCTCCCGCTCAGCAGGACAAGCACATCACAAGCTGCCTTCGACACCAGCATACCCTTTAACTCCTGCACCTTGTTGCGTACAGACCTCGGCTTCAAAGGGTTTCACAAGCTGCACGTCTGTCAGGAAGGTTCTGCAGAGTGTGCAAGGAGGGGACACTTCCATGGGGATGGCGGGCTGGATACCGGCAGCCAGCGCATCAGCACCAAGGTTCACCTCTCCGAAAAAAGGGCGCCCAACATGAAGGATCTCCGTGCCAATAGCCACTACTTGCTCTACTCCCGACTGAGCCTGCACGATCACCGGTATCGGCACTGGATACTTTGCCACCTTTGCAGCTTTCTAAGCGAAGCTGACATGATATGTATAGATTTACGAACATACCAGCAGGGATACCTCACAGGCTCCCTCACCAAGAAAACAGCATGTCTAGCAGCAAAAACATCTCATCCTGCCTCTCCCGACATTGGGCTGCACGATGCCATTTCTGAGTCCCAGGCCCATG
Organism: Symbiodinium pilosum; assembly: GCA_905231905.1. NCBI lineage: Eukaryota > Dinophyceae > Suessiales > Symbiodiniaceae > Symbiodinium > Symbiodinium pilosum. Next base: position 13,450 of record CAJNIZ010003065.1, on the reverse strand, counting down.
TATCTTCAGCTTGGAGGCTTCCGTCGTCCAGTCGCGGTCTTTTTGCGTTTGGCTCATCATCTTCGTCATCGTCAGCGAGCGCCATAGGACCTGCCCGGGAATCTGCAACAAGTCGTCACCTAAAGAATCGCCAAGAGACCTTCAGCTGAAAAGTCTGTCCCACCTGCGCTGCCAGCTGACATTCCCGGCGGGCGAATGCCAGGTGGCGCTCCGCCCTCAGCACAGGGCGGTTGATAAACGAGGCCGGATGAACCGGTGAACCCCCTTCTGCCGCAAACTTCTATGGCTGGATCGCCAACTGTTCTGCGTTTGAGGAGATCTGACGATAGGTCTTATGACTGCTGAACCTGGTGCAAATCACACAAAGGACCTGCAGGACTCATAAGATTCAATGGGGAATGGTTCAGAAAGGTGCATGCCCCGCCTGCATCGGCTGATTGACAAGTGATGCCTGAGGCAACCTGCAGCTGCTCATGATCCAGATATCAGAGAAAGCATGACAGAGCCAAAAGAGCCCTGTGCCACAGCGCCACATTCTTCCAGATAAGTCATGGGAAATCAGATGGAAAAGAAACTGGAAAATTACATGGATACTCCATAAAGGAGTTTATATAGGGGAGTCTTACAGGGGTTCTATAGGGAGATTCGACTCTCGGCCATTGGGGCAACAAAGGCTCCCGGGCCTAGCGTTGATCGTGGACACGCCTGCAATCGGTCCCTGCTGTCCACCAGGGAGGGCCTCGGTAAGCATCTCGTCCCTTAAATTATTGGGGATATATTGGGATAACGGAAAAGAAAAGGGAAACTATTTATTATGATAGGGTATATATTGGGGTTATAGTCCCCCTTATGTAGATAGAATAGGGCTTTGGGTATATTATAATAAGATCCCCCTATAACCCGTATTCTATCTACTTAAGGGGGCCTAGATCCCCTTTAGATTCCCGTAGTGGCCTCACCCCTCACCCCGTATGGATAATGGACAATAAAATGGAAACTATTGAAGTATGTTGGTGTTGTAGGGGGGGTATTGGAAAATAACATGGAAACTACCATAGTATATTGGGGTAATGGGGGGAGGGGGGGTATGTAAGCATAGAGCCTGGATAGGTACGTAGACTCCGCAGTGGCCATATCTGAAAACAACGACCGCTCCCTGGATGGATTTTACGAAAGAATCCGATAGGGTACCAGTAGTATTTCGGGGAAATACTGGGATAGGATAGGGTAATATGGGGCTATATTGGGATAATAAAAGCAGAGAATGGAAGCACCCAACATACTTTAACATAGGAAATGACGCATCGTGACCTAAACCCTGAACCCTAAACCGTAACTAAGTCCCCTAAGCCTCTAAGTGTCCTATAGGGTCCTATAGGAAATGATGCAAAGTGGTGGTTCTGCTGGCATACTGCCGGGGATGTGACAGGCATCGACGGAGCAGGCAGCGCCGAGGAACCGGGAGCTCCGGGCCTTCATGAAAAGTAACCCTGAACTGATGATAGCAGTGGTGATAATAGTAGGAAATGTATTAAGGTTATGAGTTATAAAGGATAATGGAAAAGGAAATGGAAACTACTACATTAAATTGATGATAGTAATAATAGTAATGATAGTACGGAATATATTGGGGTTGTATAGGGATAATGGAAAAGAAAACGGAAACTACTACAATATAGTAGGGTATATGTTGGGGTTATATAGGAAATGATGGCAAAACGGTGATGATAGAAATAGCAACAATAGATTTAGGGCTTAGGGTTTAGGTGATACCTACTGGGGTTTGGTAGGGAATAAAGGAATGTAGGGGTAAAACATAGGGTTACACAGGGGATAATGGAAAAGCAAATGGAAAGTTTAGAAATAAGAGTAACAGCAATAATGGTAAGAGCGATAGTAAGAGTATTAATAGCAAGAGCAATAGTAATAGTAATAGTATATTAAATATTTCAGGGGCCTACCCAGACCTCCATGTAGAAGCTGCGAAGCTACTGCTGAGAGACCGGCTTTGAAGGCAGAGCCTTTTGAGCTGTTCCTGCATCGTAGGCCGTCGGGGGGACCATTGTATGCGCCTTGGTGTTACGCGAAAGACATTGAGACAAATAATTATGCCCCCGTCAACCTTGCCCTCTCCGCCCAAAGGTACTTAACTTACCTTGACATGAGCTGTAGTCTAAACTCCTGCATGCCCCTTAATAACCCGCATAATACTCCCCTATATAATCCCCTGAAAACACCCTTTAAGGAGTTTAGACTATAGCTCATTTGAACATGCGGAAGGCTTCCTTCGGCTGCAAAACGTATTGCCAGGTTCCAGGCCGGACCAGCATCTGCACCAGCATCTCGTGCTGCTGCTTCTGCACCTGCCTCTGCCGCCTCTCGAATCTCCTCCTCAACCGTACCGAACAAGTCGGGCCTGACGGAATCAGTATGTCATAGAAAATTACAGTAAAAGTATATTATAGCATATTATAAGATATTATTTTATGTCATTATATATTATAGTAAATTATAGTACATTATGGTGAATTATAGTGAAGTATTGCAACTCATAGAAAATTATGCTATGCTATAATGGGTTATAATATCTAAGAATAATAATGACACGACCACTTTCTCAGACATCGCCTTTTAGCCACGAAGCTCGCCAAGTTTGCCTCCACGTCATCTGCAAAGGCAGACTCTTTCCTGCCAAGGGCTGTGCTCAGCTTCCTCGGTAAAGTATAGAATATATTATAACATATTTGGGTATATTGTAGTTTAGTGTAATATATTACAGTATATTATATAGACTATACTATATTATGATATAATATACTGTAATTCATAATATATTGTTGTATACCCTGCAGTGAACCGATCGGGTGTTTGCAACTGTCCTGGCACGCTCCACCAGGGCATCCTTCTGATGCTTCCATTTTGGATCCAGCAGGAGCACCTAGGAGACACAAAGACTCCTGTGAGGAAGCACGGGTAGTTGAAGTCCAGTACAGTAAAATACATTACAATATATTGTATATACTATAATATATTATAATATACTATATAGTACATCATAGGTTATTAGAATATGTCCTAATATGTTGAGGTGTGCTATCTGACCAGCAGTTCGCGTTGCCTGCAACAGCAAGTGCTGGCTGCGGCCCTGGAAGTACATGACTTGGTGCCTGAGATTCAAACCTTCAAGTGGTTGGACATCTCCTCTGCAGCGATAAGCTGGCCTCGTTTGTTGCTTGTTATATTAAGGTTATATTGGGATTACATTGGGATCATATTGGGACTATATTGGGACTATATTGGGGTTACATGGTACCATGGAAACTTGTGGGCTGCGATGCAAGAGGGTCAAAGGCACGGAGCCTGTGATGGGACAGCGCTGCATCAACCGCTGAGCGCTTCCCTGGAAAAAGCAATATCAGAGCACTGCAAGTCAAAATGGCAAATGTGCTCACACAGGAATTCCAAAAAAATACGCAGCGGTGCATGCTTGAGGTTTGCAATTACAATGTGAACTACAAACAAGAAGACCTTTTCCACGACTCACAAACTTGCATCACTGCAGCATTCAGCCTGACATACCAAATTCGGTCCGGTGCAGTATGCCTTCTATGTCAAGTGATAGCTCAGCCGACGGGCGTGAGGAAGGTAAAAAAAGGGCACTGCACCAGACTTCCCACGTTATACTCATTTGAATGACTCCTTTGAGCAGGCACAGCTCTGCAGGTGGCCTTCTTCTGTCGGACGTAGTCCTTGCGCACTTTCATCTCGGGCTCCTGCAGGTAAGGACAAAAGAAAACAAAGAAATGTATTGGGATAATGGAAAAGAGAATGGAAACTACTATAGTATATTGGGGCTATATTGGGATAATGGAAAATAAAATGGAAACTACTATAGTAGGATATTTTATGCACCGTACGTTGTCAGCAAATGACTGGCCTGCATGGGAAGAGGAATCTCCGGCTCCATGTCCAGAGGCTCCTCCTCGGGGACCTCCAGCAACACAAGCCACCATAAAATTGGATTATAGGGTATATATTGGGGTTATATAAGGAAAATGGAAAAGAAAATGGAAACTACCATATTGGGGTTATATGTACCTATCATATTGTAGTAGTTTCCATTCTATTTTCCATTATCCCAATATAACCCCAATATACTATAGTAGTTTCCCCAATAACAAGGCACAGAGATACTTACTGAAGCACCTTTCGATCAGCAAAAACTTTCTGGACTTCCCTCACAGCATGTGGCCACAAGCCGACCCTGAGATTGCAACCATTTCTTCTTCCTCCCTCTGCTGCCTTTCCCTTTCCTCCTGACATCAAGCTTTATGGGTCCACACCGCAATGCCAAAGGCGACCAGTGTCCTTCTCCCGCTCTTCTCTTTCACGTTCTTCACGTTCCCGTTGCTCCTTTACGACACGTCTGCACCACATCCAAAACATGCAACAAAGGATATCATTACACAAGAATCAAACCTGAGGTTCCAGCTGCCATTTCTCGCTCTCTCCTTTCCCTTTCCTCCTTTTCCAGATCCACAGCCGGCTCCTCCTGCCATGAGTTTTTGCCCAGTATCATGATGCAAGCCATGCCTAAACACACATTGGTAGTTTCCCTAAATTACTGTTCCCAAAATGGGGGAAATGTATATAGGGCCCCGTATTATCATGGGAACCCAAATATAGGACCCCGTATTATAGGGAATTTAGACCAATCCCCACATAGCAAGCACGGCTAGCAACTTTGGCCGGCAGCACCCTGACTTCCTCCTCCACACCCTTTACTGGCTTCTCAATCTTCGCCTCTGCGAACATTGTGCCTGCTAGATCAAGCAGTTGAGTTGGTGAGGAGTTCACGTCATCCTGTTGCTTCTTTAGTACTCATGGTAAGCGCCTGCTTGCTCAAGAGGTGCTGGCGCTCCTTTCGGAGCATGGGTCGAAGGATCGATTGGTGCTGCCTTGCAGAAAGCATTTAGGTGTGAACATGCAGATTCATGAAACAAAAGGCTGGGCCCAAGGCAAGCTGCAAAGTATCATCTTCTGCAGTGAACCTTTGCCAGAAACCGCGAAGACAACTGCTGGCTTTATCTGGGCAGAATCGTCGTAGGTACACGGCTCAATCGTCTCCACTACCACAAAATCGTGCCAGTCAATTTGTGCCATCTGCTCCTGCAGGAGGATGCATGGCCAAGTCTCCAGTTCAACCACCCTCGAGAAAACGTTGCACCTTCTCCTCCTTCACTTCTTCCTCTCGGCCTTTAGCGCTGGGACCGTCATTCGAGTCGGGAGATTCTCGGTTGCCGGACAGTGAGGAGCAGGCTCACCCGATTGGCTTCCTCCTGCTCGTCCCACGCAAATCGCGCCATAGCCTGGGCACAGGTTGACCACATGTCACATACCTGAGCAGCATGCTGGAACTTTGAAAATTTGAATCTGCCTTGTCAATCACCTCTTGGGGGTTGCCAGTGCACTTCTTCAGCTTCTCTACCTGACACACATCTCCGCTGTAAGCCTCTTAGACTTACAATAATGAAAATAATGTTGTTTCATAGAAAAGGGTAAGACAATTCCTACGAGGATGAGGGTCTCTCTTTTCTGCAAGGATGGGATGCCAACCCTGCCTCGTCTTTGTTAGGCATTAGGCACTTCGTGTAAGCCTCCGCAATACCAGCTTGGCGCATGTTTAGCGTGATAACAAGTCAAACAATCAACCAGGCTGAACAATAAGGAGCCCACATCCACCAAAGACGTGAAGTAGCCGAAGAGAGCATGTGTTGGCCTCAGCGATACGACATGCAGCGTGCAGCAGTGGAACAGAACGCCTGAAATCAGAGTTCCCCGCTTGAGAAAATCGAACTGCGGATTACGGCTTTCTCGCTGCGTCAGCCCAATCAGAAACTTCTGGCCTCAATCTACAAGCATTGCCCACATTTCGCCTGGAGAGCTTGGCACTCACCGTTGCGGGCAACAAACTGCGCCGTCAACTTGATGATATCTGTGTCCATGGGTGCCTTGCAGCCCAATGTAAAGCAAAAGGGACTTCGTCAACCCTTGTGCAGTTGTCTCGGGCCCTGACAATGTAGGGATGATTGACTACGTACCTGGGCTTGCCACAAAGCACCCCTCCACATCTTGTCATGGGTGAACGAGAGTCTTGGGCCGATGTTTGATACATTTTGATACCTAGCACAGCAGCGTGGCGGCTGGGGAACGCCAAAATGCAGCTTGAAACGTGAACCTTTCTTGCTCACTGTTGCCAACTTCCTTAGACTGCAATCCTTCCCAAAGATGCAAAGAATCCCAACATGGGGGGTTGCTCGAAACAAGAATATGAGTCATGAGTAACTAGCGGGCCCCTTTACGGATTGTACAAGGATGATTTTAAGAACTCCTGCATCAAGGCTCGTGCCAATGACGACGAGCGATTCAATGATTGTAAGTATCTGCTAGCCAGTGCCAAGGAGGATTCAAAGTTGGGACACCATGCAGACATTTATACCAGAGATTATAGCCATGAATCCATTCTAAAATTGAGCAACAGTTTCAAACCATCTGAACACTTGCTGCAAACTGCATTGTCATCCCTGCCAGTATTACCAATGACACAATCACCTTCGAAAAGAGGAACCTTTCGAACTCCGCAGCCTCCCAGCAAAACACTCATGTGTAAGCCGTGGTTCTGGTCAGGCGGTGGCGGCTTCACTTGCTTCTTTCTCCTAGGGTGTGACATCGGCTCGGCATCACAAGGAGTTCCAGCCAAAAGCCAAGGAGCTTTTCGCCCATAGTGAGGGCCTTCAGTTGCTCCTGCACTGTTGATGCTAAGTGATTCATCAGCTCGTAAACCCGGCGAAAGCACCTTTTTGAGCCTCTTTGCATCTTCCTTGGCCTTCTGATCCTCAGGGAGCGACTTGGCCGCTTGAGCCCCACTGGTCAATAAAAAATCTTGGCGTCAGCTTTCCGACCTGCTTCCTTCTGCTCATTGCAAAGAACGTCAGCTTTCTGGGGCCAACGCAATGATGGCCTGAGGAACTTCTGGCTTTGTCTCCTGCATGTCTTGATCAACACGACGTCAGTGGCTTCTCAAACAAACGAGAGCTGCTAGCGGATACTAACTCCTAATGCCCAAAATCCCGAATGCCTCCACCACACCAGTCTTGAACTCCTTGACCTTGTGTTCGTAGTATGGCCTCTCAAAACAGATGAGCCCAGCACCTTCAGAGCATCCAGGTCCGACGCCTGTAAGGATTGTTGGGCAGCAGGAATGCGAACCTCAGATCTTGTCACTGGACGCTGTCAACGAATTCATTTCGAGATGTGCAGTTGACTTGCAGGTTTGGACCAACAATCCTGCTCGGGCTCAGATCAATGCCAGTTGGTTGTGCGACATTGAGCTCTGGTGAATATTGGAAAGGATAAGCCTCCTGAGAAATGTGCCTGGACAGTTGCTTTGGGGCTTTATCTCATTGTGACACCTGACCACCAACAGCTAAATGGCTTCTAGTTTGGAGTTTCAACATGAAAGACATTAAGCAAGGCGCAAACAAAAAACTCATCCAAACACCTCCGACAACTGTCATTAGATTGGATCGCCTCATGCCTTCTTGTTTTATCTGGAATTACGAAACGCATCTAGAGCAATCTACCATAGCGCCACTTTCTCCACAACCAATGCAGCCTGCACTGCTACGCTTGAAAAACACGACTTACACTGACATGCAGATGCAAGCGCACACTACCTCTAAGGCCGCCGACTTAGTGTGGTTCTGCTCGCGGAGCACACGCTGCTCGAAACCCTCACCTTGGGCAATCTTGTTGCAAGGAAGGGGAAACACATGAATACACGACAACAATCAGCGCACACACAATATTGTCAAGGGCAACATTAAGAGCCTAAATCCTACCACCACAAACTGTTCTAAATCTTCGTTGTCTGCACTGCTTAAGCCGTCACCGCATTTTGCCACGAATTGCGCGGTCTTGTCAATGACCTGAACACATCGGCAGGGATTGAGTGCTTTTACAAAATTTGTGAACAATCAGCGACGCAAACGTCAAGCGATACAGGCAGCTTCCTAGTATGTAACATACACTGACATACATGCACAACATTATGTGCAGCTCACACCGCCTCAGCTTACCCAACTTCCCAATCAAACGGTTTTGGCGAGTGACTCCGCGGATATCTGGCGGTGGGTAGATCAGCCCAACCTGGAACATTTTGAGTGCATGTTCAGGGTCAAAAAATCTCATGACACCGCACAAAGGTGAGTTCGCAACTCCTGCGTTGCTTTTGTCTTCATCAGGCCTTGCCGGTAAACACATTCTGGCTCATGCAACCGGTGCGAGGCATGTCCAAGTCTCAAGCATTGCGCAACACCTGACGTATGTCCCCACCTGCCTCTAATGCTGCCAAATCTGAAATGACAGCTGCAGTATATGACATCTACTTGCTTTTGCAAATTCAATTCTCCGGACAAGCTCCGGCTTCGTTCGTCACCTAGCGAATTTGTGTGCAATGCGTTGCAAAACTGAATTTGCGTACTTGCATGTCGACGGAATGTTGCTGGCAATTTCGGACCACTGAAAACAAGATGCTTTTCAACTTTACAACTTGCAACACTTATCCTGGTGAAGGTTTTGTGCGCAGCCGTCTCTGAACGTTCAGGATATGGGAGGCTTGCAGCGAGCAACATTGATGTTGTTGCAAGTTTGTCCAAAACGGGCCATTGGACCATTGTCTTTTTTGCGCGTCGGATCTGCAACAAGTGGATGATATTCAAGGAGTGAATTTCGAACCATATGACAAGCACAGCATCATGTATTTGGGCGTGGTGACAATGACATGCGAGCAACAAGAAACCATGCCAACGCACGAGGAAAGCTTGCCACATCCAAGGTCTTCATGCTATTGTATTTAACTGTACAGGAGACTTCTTGTCCTAGTTCTTGTACCCCCATAATGCCCTTTAAGAAACGTCCGTAAGACCAAAAGATATGCACCAAGGGGAGGGAGCTATAGAAGGAGACATATGTACACGCAAGGTGGAAAGCGGAAAACGGCCTCTCTCTTTCTGGATTGCACAACCCACAATCAGAACTAAATCCAAAACGTGCCATTCCATAAGGAATGCAACAAGCACGCGTGTGATCGGGGTGATCATCACCAGCCCCACATTTGTCTATACAGGGCTGTTAATTACCGAAAATAGAGGGTGGGATGGGTGGGACATCAAAATCCAAGAGGAGTTTGACCCAAAACGTTTCAGACATACGAATCAACATCATGTCCCAAATATTGGGACACAACAGAGGTAAAACTGGATATCCAAAACATTTCAAATTAACCAGGAAAAATTCTTAAAAACATGCGCTGCAACTGGAACTGAAACTGACAAGTTTGAATGCACATGCGGCGGAAGGAAACTGACATGACTGACATGTGAGCCCGAGTGATCCTTAATCGGCCTAGGGCGGCATAGGACCCAAGCCTCCAAACTCCCCAACCTTGTGGGCATTTGGGGAACAATTTGTTTGGTCCGTTTCACTTCCCAAACTTCACTTGTACCCCCATAATGCCTTGTAAGAAACGTCCGTAGGACCAAAAGATATGCATAAATGGGAGGGAGTAATAGAAGGAGACATATGTACACACAAGGTGGAAAGCGGAAAACGGCCTCTCTCTTTTCTGGATCGCAAACCCACAATCAGAACTCAATCCAGACCGTGCTCTTCCATAAGGAATGCAACCAGCATGCGTGTGAACGGGGTGATCATCACCATCATCCCCCTTTCGATGAAGAGGTAGAACGGATGCCACCCCCACACTTATTTCTCAAATCGGATGGCCCCAGGCCGTACTGACGAATCTGAATCCAATTTGGAAGCATCTAAACTCCCACGGAAGTAACCAGAAACTGTCCAATCCTGAAAATGAATCCATATAAAAAATGAAAACGTGTGCACTCGCTCATTGACCTGTGGCATACCGTCATCCGGTCTGGTCGGATCGGGTTTTTGTGCGAGGCGATTCACCCCCCCGCAAAAACCAAATATAGGCCCTACGAGCTTGACTCTCCCAAGCGGAAGCGATTGGATGGCCAACCATTTGAAGCACATTATCCCCGCAGGGACAGGGAACAATGGCCTGATTGCATGAGAATGGCCATGGTGCCAGAGGTAACGCACGTGCCTGAAAGGTGACAACTGGACCATGGCCGACATGCGTGAAAAGAAGGCCATGAATGAAGTTTGCAAATATGCGCCGTTGCCTGAAACATTTGAAACTTGCAATGAACTTTGTAATTTGTAACTACCTATACCCAGGGCATTAACCCTAACCCAATTCTGGGTTAAAGCCCCAAGGCATTAACCCTAACCCCATGGGAAGCGCAGTACGCCCAAGGGCCAAAGGACCAATGGCATAATCACATGAGATGGCCCAACGCCCATGAGGAGCGGGCACATAAGAGCGACAACAGGATGATTTCAACGGTGCATGTGAAGTAGGCTCGGGCGAAATTTTTGCAAGCGGCGACATTTTTGAAAATTTAAAGGTTTGCGGTGAAACTACCTCATAGCCCCAGGTAACCGTCCATAAACCACAGTTTTGGGTTAGGGCCAACCCATCTGGGGATGGCCGCCTGGGGTGCGGAAGATGGGCTGAAATTTTGTTTCTATGCAAGCACAACTATGAGAAAAATATGTTGCAGGCGCAAATTTGGCTTCGGGGTTCCCAAGGAAATTGGTGACGCACTAAAATATTGAGTAAAACATAAATAAACAAGTTCACTAGACGTTCTACCCTGATTAGTTATGTTTGCATAAATATATGTATTCATAACCAGAAATTTATCAATACTGAAAATGCACCATATAAAATGAAGACATACGCAGTCTCTCATTTTCCTGCGGCACACAATGATCGTGTCAGGTCGCATCTGGTTTTTGTGTGGGGCGATGGAATTCACCCAAGTATGCTTGCCCCACACAAATAAGCACGGTGACATGAAAAGCCAGTTTTGTATGGGAAATTTGTGTTGGGCGGGCGCAACTGCCAACACAAGCACGCTGAGAATCGCAGGTGGCCCGATGCGGATGATGAACGTAGCACCCTATTGTAATTGACAGGCGTGTAGCGGAGGAATCCGTTGTAACCCCAGAAACTGGTTAAGCACTGCGTGAATTCTGAAGGCTGCTACCTACACTGACGGCGAAAGCTCCAAGGGCTTTGTCAGTGATACCACGAGACCGCCCAAGCTCGGAATCTGCAAGCGCTTGGCCCCGGGACATTTTGCACCAAACACTGGTGGAAAGCAACTTCCACGCACGCAAGCCGTGCATTGACACAAACCCGCCCAACAACCGAATGACGCAACACGCTTCGCTGGCTTTGTGGCAATGCGACACTTCCCACCATGGCTGATTAGGCCGTGGGTGTAATGAAGCAACCCATGGCACTTGCCATACATTGGTAGGACTCGGACCAAAGCACCCTGACTGCAAGTTGCTCCGTGATTTGGGGCATGTGCCCCTGGCTGCTCAGCACGTTGCTCCTTGCAGATTCCCCTCAGAAACTGGGCGAAGCGATGGCCGAAACGATGCTTGTAGCTTTTGAGGTCACGGATATGAGTTAAACAGCAAAACTCTAAAGAGATCCTTCTCTTTTGAGCTCAAAAGCGTTGCCGTATTGGGCTCCAAAGTTAAACATGTACGCTGAGACGGGTTCATTTCAGGTAGGTTTCATGGATGCCAAATATCTTAACACCCTGCCTGAAAGCTCTTTCGCTGCGGGCATAATCCAGCTCCAGACATTGGATTTTCATTCCCAGGAACTCATGAGTTCAACGCCTGCGCATGGTTCCCAATGGTGCGCCACCCACCATCTCACCCGCAATTACGGGATTGAGGGTCCAACTCATCCTCAGGCGAGTCGACACAGTAGGGCGCACGTTTTCCAGCTGACACTTTGCGCCATCTCAACACTCGCTGAAGAGTAGGTTCGGTGAAACTTGACTTGGTTCTTCCACCTCTACTCAGGATTCATTCTTGATGACCCATTCTTGGTGACCCAGTTCACGTTGGTTCAGGAAGTTCAACAAACTGCCCATGCTGCTTCATTGCCCTGATCCGATGTTGGAATACCCTCAAAACCAAACTCCAACAATTCTCCAATTCAACTTCCTCTGGTGAAACTTTCTTTTCTCCTCCATTCCTATCCATCTCCAATTCATACAACTATCCATTGCACTCACTGAGTTCTCATCATTCTTCTCCAGGATAACTTCTCAAAATTTTCCGTTCCTATTCTTCCTCAGTAATCGTACCGGGAACGCCGCAACCTTTCACCGCATCTACGGACACAGCACGCACAACGTGCATGCGCACATTCTCTTCGAGCACCACGCATGGGTGGGTCAAAATTTTGCTCTGGCCTACCTCAGAGCCCTTCTGATGCCGCGGTACATAAAGATGACCCTTCCATCCGCCCAAAATTGGAACATGTGTATGTATAAATCAACTACGCAATCATGCCCACATGAAAACTTTGCGCACATGAAACATACACATGTTCTCAAAGCTTCATTCACATGTTCAAGTTCAACTCTCTTTTTTTGTTGAAAAGCTACAAAACATGTGAGGTCGACTGGCCTCCACATCTGTTGTGTAGAATTATCAGGTTTGAAGGGTTCCTTATTCCCATAACACACAAACCTCACGATTATATAGCTCATCCAAATAGATATTCATATTCGAATCGCATCAAACGAATATCAAAACTTGCATTCAATGATTCACTCACATGCGCTCGTTTTGCTTCGCTTTGCACACGCAGATAACAACGGGGGTAGGTCCAAAGACTGGCCAGTGATGCCACGCATGCAAATGATACCCATTGGCATCACCCGCATTATGGGCCCCTTCGGACCCAACACACATTTTGTTTCGCATTTTCTTTTGATGTCCCTCCGGACAGGCATCACTCACCACCACCCCCATCATCACCTGATGCCTTCATAAACCGGCTCAACTTTCCGGAACATGCGCATGTACCTCCCGAACTGCAAGCGAGATTCTGCATCGTCCATTACTCTTGGAAGGCACACGCGAACACCAGCTCATCGCATGGGACTTCAAATCTGCTTTGGCCACTGCGAACAACAGATCAGTGGCATCGCACACGGGCGAGAAGGAGCGAATCAAGCAAGACCTGCTGGCCTCATTATCAAGATAGAAAAAGCACAAGCGTCGATTGATCACACGCCTCCAAGCTTAGCTAGCTACAAGAACCGGAAGGATACCTGTCCGTCTCCATCTGACGCGGACCGGATGGCTCAGCATACGCAGTGCTTCCTCGGCAGCCTTCACCACTCCTCGAAACACATTGGCACCATCATGCCCCTGCTTGGCCTTAGGCATCAACAGCCACTTGTACTCCCAAGGCCCAACCAAG
>CAJNIZ010003064.1:0-18257 GCA_905231905.1 Symbiodinium pilosum | reverse complement strand
TAAACCCTAAACATTAAACCCTACACCCTAACCCTAAACTCTAAAACCCTAAACCCTAAACGCTTTGGGAACCGAGGCAGCCTTGTGCAATCCCTCTCGCGGATCCTGTCCGAGACGAGCGAGGGGCGCTGTTTCCGGGCTCAAGTTAGAAATGAGCCACATGAGCGATAGTTTGGGTACTGACCCCCCTCAGTAACAGTTGGATAAGAATTATAATATGGTTATATATAGCCCTTAATACGACCTCTAATATAGACTGCTACTTGGGCGGGGCGTACCCAAGCTATAGTCTCAACTCCTTAAGGGAGGTTATCTAGTGGGCTTAGGGCTTAGGGTTCGGGGTTTAGGGTTCAGGGTTTAGGGTCATGTTCTTTGGGGCTTTAAGCTTGTAAACCACACATGCTTCAAGCCCTCAAGCCCCACAACCGGTCCTAATTTGGTGCGTGCGGATCCCTAGATTTGAAACCTAAACCTCCTTCGAAGCGTGCGAATAATGGCGACGTATTCGACTAAGGTCAGGAAACATGTTTCGTATCAGGTCTAGGTGGCGCTAAACCCTAGATCACCTCCAAAGCACCCTAAAAACCACAAACCCTCTGAACTCTTTAAAGGATACCTGGGATGGCAGAACCCCAGAACTCAGACCTCGAAGCCGAAATCCTGAAACCCCAAAGCCCCAAGCCTCAAACTCTAGACCCTGGAACTTAAGCGGTAAGCCCCAAATCTTAAATTCTAAACCAAAGGCCGAAACCCTAAGTCCTAAACCCTAAACCCTAAATGTTTTAAACCTTAGGCCTCAAACCATGTGACCCAGGTATGATGAGACTTCGCAAGGCAAGGGGCCGCGGGTTTAGGGGCTTGGGCTTTAGGGTTTAAGGTTTAGGGCTTGTGGTTTTAGGGATTAGGGTTTAGGGTCTAGGGTTTAGGGTTAGGGTTTAGGGTTTCGGGATGGGTTCTGCTCAAGGGTTTGGAAAACAGCCACAGATCTCGTACGATTCAATTTTCCACCCAAGCTAACATGGAATCCATACTCGTTTATGGGTTTAGGGCTCAGGGCTTAGCGGCGCAGGGCTCAAGATGCGGGGTTCAAGTAGATTTGGGGTTTCATGGTTTATGGCTTAGGATGTAGGGCTTAGGGTTCTGTTAACCCTAGACCCTAAAACCTAAAGGAACTCATGGAATTAGGGCCTTTAGGATGTAGGGTTAGGGTTCAGGGTTGTCTTCAACAAGTCCATCCGCTAAGCTGCTCCACCGCCTCGTCGTGAAGAACAGGTTTAGGGCTTAGGGCTTAGGGTTGAGGGTTTAGGGTACTTCGACGACCGCTTCCTCCAGCACAACTTGAGAAGGTGGGGAAGAGCACGAAGGGCCAGCAGAAAGCTTATAATCGGGCTTCTAACCCTACTTAGAACCGGGGCACAACTCCAATTCGGGGGATTATAGCTAGGGTTGTATTTACTTAGCCCATAGAAGAGCTTTAACCTTTTTGGGCTTCCTTTTTTGGTCTCTATAATAAAGCGCTAAAACCCTAAACCCTACGGTTAGTGGGGAAGAGAGTAAAAGAGAAGCTATAAGTAGTTAAAGCTTCATGGAAACCGTCGCCGCCGCCAAATGTGACAGCGAGGATGCCTGGGACAAGGTTTTGGGTTTTAGGGTTTTAGGATTTAGGGTTTAGGGCTCAGGGTTTAGGGTTGTAGGTTTTAGGGGTTCAGGGTTTAGGATATGAGGGATTAGGGTTTGGGGTTTTAGGGTTTAGGGCTTAGGGTTTAGGGTTTAGGGTCTTGGGACTGTTTTCCACGAGGGCCAGAAGAAATTCTACATCTTCAAGTGCTCATATAGAACTCCTATAAGCCTGAAACACGACACCTCAAAAATCCCAATACATATTTCATGCCATGACTGAATTGATTGGATCGACCTCGATCTATCGATTCGATTTTTAGCGATCTACGGCGAGCCGCCGATTTCCCACCTCCCACCTCCCACCCTCCCACCTCCCAGCCCACCGCCACACCCCCCACCACCTCCCACCTCCCGCCTGAAAGGGTGGAGGCGGGAGGGTGGGAGATGGAAGGTGGGAGGGTGGGAGGTGGGAGACGGTAACGGGCAAGTTCGATTCGATCGATTCGATCGTTGATGCGATTCGATGCCGGTGTTTGCGGTTGGTTGGCTGGGCATGTATTTTTAAGTATTAGAACTTCAGGGCATTGAGATACGTTGTTTTTTTTGGAGATTTTAAGGTATCCTCTCCAATACATAAGTTGGACCCCTGAAGATGCGGTTTCGAAAGTGAAATCTTAGGAAGGATTTAGGGCAAAGGGTTTAGAGATTAGGGCTTGGGGCTTAGGGTTTAGGGCATTTTAGCTTGGAGACCCCAGATCCTACCCCCAAATCCTTCTTGCCCCCTATAAAACCCCATAAAGCCCTTGATGTTCCAGGTTTGGGGGAGTTAAGGACAATCAAAACCGCCCCCACCTCATGAGGCTTTAGGGCTTAGGGTCAACAATCCTAAAACCCTAAACCCCAAACCCTAGCTTACTTTTGCCTTATAGTGTTGAGGTGGTGGAGGTGGTATAACCTCTTATGACTAGACCCTGAATCGTAAAACGCCTAAACCCTGAGCCCTAAACCATGTGAGCTATAGACTAAACTCCTTCAAGAAGGTTCTATAGGGAATTATATAGGGGACTATTATGGGGGTTATTAGGGGGGATACTAGGAGTTTAGACAGTGGCTCATGTGGTAGCATCCTATGAATATTCATCAGGAAAAGAGCATAACAATGTATACGCCGAAACCATCTTCTAACACTGTCTGCCAGACCAGGACCCCCGCCAAGTACCCTTTAATGCCGTCTATGTAGGTTATACTTGTGGGAACGTAAGCTCCAAAGGAGGCTAGGCATGCTAAACAAAAAGGTTTGCAGGTTTAGGGGTTCGACTGTGCCCTACACCCCTAAATCTTAACCTTAAGAGTTTAAGGGTTTAGGGTTTATATCGAAACAGATGGAAGACCCATCTCTTGTTCCAGGATTCGGTTAGCTGGTAAGGTGGGGTTCAGGGTTTAGGGTTTGGGGGTTAGGGTTTAGGGTTTAGGGGTTTTATTTGACTGTGGGCTGATTCCCATAGGTGGAAAAACTGAGAGTGCCATAGTATATTGGGATTTATAGTGAGGGCATTGAGGGCTACAAAAGTTCTAGAAAGTAGTATTTAGGCAGGAGGCGCAGCCGCAAACCGAAATACATATGTGTATATATATAGAGAAAGAGAGAAGAGGGGGAGAGAGAGAGAGAGAGATAGAGAGAGAGGGGAGGGAGGGGGGGCCCTCAAATTCTTTTTAGGAGCCCCCGAGGCCCCAAGTACCCAGAATTCTGACGATTTCTCGGTTCGCGCTATGCGTGGTGTAGGTCTCTTCGGGAAAGGCTTTCACTTAGAGGGCACTGCCTACTTGCAAGGGGGAATTGAAAGAGGGGTTTGGGGTAGGTTAATTTTTTTTGCAGCCCCTGGCAGTCTGTCACGTAGATCCTAGGTGAGTCCTCTTTATAGTAGTGCATGCCACAAAGGATAATTGCTTCAATATCGCCTCTTCTAGGGACTGTTTCTGTCAGACTTTAGGGTTTAGGGTCAAGGTAGATGGAAACCGTGTCAGTGCTTCCAAACATAAGCGTCCCAAACCCTTCGAGAAAAAAAACTGAACCCTGAACCCTAAGCCCATAAACCCCAAAGCCCATAAAGGTCCCAAGGCCCTTCGAAAAACCTGAAACCTAGACCCTAAACCCGCTATACTAATACTGGACGCTTGGGGTGCGTCTTTTGTAGCAGAACATTAAACCCTGGACCCTAAACCCTAGATAGTAGTTTCCATTTTTCATTATCCCTATATAATCCCAATATAACCCATAGAACCCCTATATAATTACAGTAGTTTCCATTTTCTTTTCCATTATCCCTACATAATCCATCTTATAATCTAAACCCTAAACCCTAAACCCTCAACCCTAAACCCTAAATTATCCCTATATAATCCGTATTATAATCTAAACCCTATAAACCCTAAACCCTCAACCCTAAACCCTAAATTATCCCTATATAATCCGTATCATAATCTAAACCCTTTAAACCTCTGTGGAGGTTCGCGGCTTCGGGGCTCCAGCTCTGCGGCTGCAAGAGGGGTTTCGGATTTGTGAAATTTTCTCTTCCCTAAGGGTCCAAGGACCCCAATATCAGGTACTTGGGATTTGGGTAATAGGAATTATAGTACAGGTTTTGGGTAAGTATATGATTATTGGGTACTTGGACCCTTAGGGTTCCCTAAGCGTCCAAGCACCCAAA
This sequence comes from Symbiodinium pilosum, assembly GCA_905231905.1. NCBI lineage: Eukaryota > Dinophyceae > Suessiales > Symbiodiniaceae > Symbiodinium > Symbiodinium pilosum. Next base: position 13,929 of record CAJNIZ010003064.1, on the reverse strand, counting down.
ATATTTGGGGTTTAGGGCCCAAATACCATGAATGTTACAGTATTGGGGCCCCCAAGACTGCCCTTTTAAAGGGCCCCAAGACCCAAACGGAAAAGCTAAAAACAAACCTTAAGAGTCCAAGGACCCCCAAAATAGGGGTTTAGAGCCCAAATACCGTTAATATTATAGTATTGGTGTCCTAAAACCCTATCACTTGGGTCCTTGGACCCTTAGGGCTTTATTCAGGGGTTCATTTTTCAGCTTTGGTGCTCATTAAGAATGTTAAGGGGCACGTCGGGTTTATAGGGAGGTATTAAGGCGTTAAGGTTAGCGACTGTGGGTTGAAGTTTAGGATTTGAAGTTTCCCCTCAAAGGGGTTTATACTTCGGGTTTGTGCATGGCTCTATAGGGGTATATTATGTTGTAGCGATTAGACGTTAGGGCTGAGGGATAATGGAGAATGACGCTTGAACAATGCAAGAGAGAATTGATAAATGGACGCGCGGTTTATAGGAGTATAATTTGATGTTTGGATTAGGTTTCTTGATTAATTCTGAGGAACATAAGTTAAAGTCATACCAGATGCTGAACAATGCGTGTGATATATACATATATATGTATCTATGCATATACACGCACCAGCAAGTTATTATTTAGGGATGCTTATGGTCCAGGGAGTAGTAGGGTCCGAGGATTTCTAGGCCTTAGGGTGTTCCATGGATTCCATTACCACCCCCCGCGACTACAGTTCCAGGTTCCACCTTCATTGGCCATACCTAGCCCTACTTTTACTTTCCAATTCAACGAAAGTTCAGAGGGTAGTTTGGGCGCGCCGAGGGTTTGCCAGAGAATGTATGGCCCATTTGAGTTCACTGGTATGCTGAGCGCCTGTTGACAGAAGCTTCCATTTTCTGTTCCATTATCCCAGTATAACCCCAATATAACCGAAATGTAACCCATATGACCCCTATATAACTACAGAAGTTTCCATGTTCTTTATCATTATCTTTCCTTCATCCCAACCCTTAGCCCTCAACCCAAAACTCTAGATCGTGAACCCCAAGCGTAGACATACATCAGCTATGGTCTAAACTCCCTTTAGGGATTATATAGGGGACTACTATAGGGGTTACCCTAAACCCTAAACCCTAGACCCTATTAAGGGGGATACTAGGAGTTTAGACTATAGCTCACACTGTGGGAACCAACCTGTGGCACAACAGGTCGTGCGAAAGCAGACGCGAACCGCGGGGTGAAACACACGAACAAAAAGCCAGAAATCAGGAACCCTAGGGTTTTGTGTTTAGGGTTTAGGGTTTGGGGTTTAGGGAAGCATTTGAATATAGGCATTTAATTTCTTTACAATAAGAACCCCTACCTCAATATGCCTCTTAAGAGCCCCTATAATACTCCCTCAGACAGTCCCCCATACAACCCCACCATTAAGGAATTTGGACCTTAAACTCCAAACCTTAATCCCTAAACCCTATATGGGTGGTTGTCAAAATTATGGTCCCTTTTTGGATCCCCATCATAATACGGCACCTAATATTTAGGGTACCCAAAAAGAGACCATGATATTGACAACCACCCATATAATCCCCCTTAGAGGAGTTTAGACTGTAGCTCACACAACAAGATGATGTGGCGCCGAGGTCACACTCGAAGTTTTAGAAGGATGGGGCGCCGCGGCGTGCGAAGGGAGTATAGGGTTTAGGGTTTAGGGTTTAGGGGCTTGAGCTTTAGGATTATAGAGTCTAGGTCTAGGGGCTACAGGTTCAATGGATACTGGGTCATCCTTGGACATGCTTCTTCGGTTTTTCTTCACTCAAGCACAAAAAGGAGTACGCAGTTGCATTTCCAGTCCTAGCTCAAAAAGGAGCCAGGTCAGATTTTTTGGCTTCAAGGGTGTATGTAGTGTAGGAGCCTGAATAATTAGGTCGACATCGGCGCTTCTGAAAAGTAATGCTTGCAATTCACCCGAGCCCCCCGTACACACTCAAAACCGCCGGGCCCAATTGTCATAACTAATATTATAAGTCCTGTAACTAGAACTTATGGAACTTATAAGCATAGTTATCCTAACATATAACCCAACTTATAACTAGGGGGCCCCTCCCTGTACACTTTACCATCGATCCGAATGCTAACGTTGCCAACCCTGAGGCTCTTATGTTCCTCTTCAGTGCCGTTTTCTCTTTGTGGTAAGAGGTTAGTATACCAACGGGGGTTTAGGCTTTAGTATGCCAATGGGGGTTTAGGGGCTCAGGGTTTAGGGTTTAGGGTCAAAGGAGTTACATATGAGCCCTAGGGTAGGATGAGCCCCTTCCCTTCTGCAAAAGACCCACGCGGCCAAGAATATATTGAACCTGTCCCAAAGGAATCCCAATTTCATTTGATTCAATAGAAGGTGGAAGCCCGAAGCCCTAAACTCTAAATCCCCAGAACCTAAAGGCTAAACCCTAAATACCTTCAACCCTCAATCCCTAACCGCTACATCCTATTTAGGCTACAAGGCATCAAGCCTTCCCGGTGGATGATTACTCTGGCTATAGGGTCTAAGGGCTGGGAGTTTAGGGGTTCAGAGTTTGGGGATCAGTGGGGATCCTTCTCGGAAGATGAGACGACCATAGGCGTACCCGTAAACCCTAAACAGGTTTAGGGTCTAGACAGCTTCTAATGCCAGATCCTTCTCCAAGGTGAGATGACAGAGGCTTTGGACGCTGAAGCCTTCGAACGCCGGGCCGAAACACTCTTTGCCCAGGCGAGCAGCAGAAACCCTAAGGGTCCAATGACCAAAATAATGGGGGTTTTGACTCCAAACACCATTGATATTATAGTATTTGGGCCCTAAAACCCCATTCTTCGGGTCCCTGGACCCTTAGGGCAAGGGCTGCCAGGTCCCTTGAGTTGGTTTATAGCGATCTATAATACCAAAGGATTTGGGATCTACATACTCAAATTCTGGCGGGCCCTTAAGGATGTTTTGCACATGTGCGGGACTGCAAAGAGGCTATGGGGGGTGATTGTTTCGGGATTATGTTTCAGAAGCTCCGTATGAGAGGGGCATACGGTGCATGAAGCAAATCTTGCACTTCAAGTCCAACGTTTCGTGATAGGTAAGGAACCAGATTGTCACTTTAAACCCAACAAAACCCTTATCCCTAAACCCTTAACCCTTAACCCTAAACCCCAAAACCCAAGCTAAGCCTCAAGAGGGGCAGAGGGGCATGGCCTCGGACCGCTCAGGGATGATGCAGATGCGTATCAAGGCGGATCGTGTGGAGATTCGGGTTTAGGGTATTTAGGGTTTAGGGTTTAGGGTTTTTAGGGTTTAGGGTTTAGGGTATTTAGGGCTTAGGGTATTTGGGGTTTAGGGTATTTAGGGTTTAGAGTTTAGAGCCTAGGGGGTAGGTTCTGGGGGAAGCTCGGTGACAAGCAGTTTTGAGCTCACAAGCCCTTGAACCCGAAATCCTGCATATTCATCCATGTAGCCTGTACATACAGATATATCCGTAAAACCCTAAACCCCTAAGCCCGTTTGAAAGGAGCCTTGGAGAAGTGGTTACTAAATCCCCTGAGCCACCGAGTAAACACCTTCTACCGGGAACCAGTATGGCTCGAACCATAATCCCGAACCTCCGATATATAGCCCCCCTTAAGTAGATAGAATATGGCCGTGTGTATCTTATAATAAGATCCCCATATATCCCGTATTCTATCTACTTAAGGGGGACTATAGCTCCTTTTACTTCACCATATGTCCCTACATTACCCCGAAAACCCTTTCGAGGAAGTTAAGCCCCATCCTAACATGTCCTTATATTTGACCATATTCCCTATGTATCCTATATGAGCTACGGACTAAATTTAGGTTGGAACCCTAAACCCTGAACCCTAAACCCCAAGTTAAGCGCCTCAAGAGCAGCGGAGGCGTGAGCATCAATTTTGGGAGAGACTTGCGGCGGACTTTGCCTTGGCCACAGATTCGTGAAGGGTTCAGAGTTCGGGTTTAGGGGGTTTAGGGGTTTAAGGTTTAGGGTTTAGGGTTTAGGGTTTAGGGGTTTAGGGTTTAGGGTTTAGGGTTTAGGGTGTGCCCCTGGTTGGAAAGGAATTAAGTAATGGGAAGGAAAATGGAAACCACTAACTACTACGTAAGTTTGGGGGGGATTATATACTGTGAGGATTACCAAACTACATGGATACATACCTTCATTTCCTTGCTGCTCGCCAGAGGTTACTTTGTGGGAGTTGTTCATCCGGTCCAGGGATGTTAGGGCTTATTCAGGGCAACAGGGAGAAACCTTAAACCCTAAGCCCTAACAGGGGGTTGAGGGTTACGGGGGTTAGCAGTAATGAGTTTACCAGGTTTCCTAGATCCTGCCAGGGCTCCTAGTTTGATAGGGTTTAAGTCTTCTGGTTAGGGTTCTTCCGAAAAGCCATGCCGGGATGTCTTCGTGAGGTTCCATCATACCGACATAAAGAACCAGGACCCTCCTAGTCCCTTCAAATTGGGTATATGGTCCCTAGTAATGAGTAATATAGAGGGTAGATGGAGGGTCTAGGAAGAAGATTTTCTAATAGAGTGAATTCCTGATGTAACCCTATAATAACCTCCTATAATCCCTATATAATCCCTTTATATTCCTTGCTATATTCCTGAATTAAGGGGTCTTTTTATTTTATTCCTTCACAGAGGGGTCTAGGGCTCCCTAGGACAGAGAAAGTGATAGCAGGCAAGCGAGGGAGCCAGAAAGGGCATCAGCTGGCGGCCCATTGTGGTACGCTACACTACGCAAAGCTACATGCACTATAGTCTAAACTCCTTAACAGGGGGTTATGTAACTAAACCCTAAACCCTAAACCCTATGTAGGGGACTACTATTGTGGTTATTAAGGGGGATACTAGGAGTTTAGACCATGGCTCACAAAAGGTGAAAAGAGGCTTTTCGAGGGGATGGCATTGATGGGTTTTGGAGCCTCTATAGTACCACTATGGGCTATTCGACCCTAAAATTCCCTATTAGGACCCTATTAAGGGTAGATTAAGGTAACCTTAAGGTCTAATAGCCCATAGTGGCAAGCAGTTGGACAATTCATGGGGTTAGACTACAGCTGTAGCCTTGTCACATAGAATTAAATGAATGAATGCACCTCAAGACACATGCAGTACTCCCGCGTTTTGAAATTGGTTCACCATAAGACTTCGTATGCCCCCCCCCCACCAAATTCTCAACCTGCTCCTCCTCAAACGGGGTGGGCAGACTATGGGAGGTTCAGCGCACAAAGCCTATAGTCTCCCAACATCGGGTGAAGTCACATACTCTTGAGGAAGGCGCGCGGAAACCCTGAACCCTAAGCCCTAAACCTCCTACTTGTAGAGCTATCAGCGGAAAGATTAGGGACAGGGACGCCTGCTAAATAAGGTTTTGGGATTAGGGTCTATCATTTCTGTCTTCCCCTTTGGTGGTCTACATCTGCCAGGGTGCCCCTCGTCCTACCCCTAAAGAAAAGGCTGTAACAGCGAGCCTGACCCAAACCACTCTGTCCAAGAATCTAAGAACTTGCCCCGGAAGGGGTTTAGTGTTTGGGGTTTAGGGTTTAGAGATCAGAGTTACGAATTCAGGGTTTAGGGTTTAGGGTCTTGCCCAAACAATCAGCCTTTTTACCCCAAATTTCAAATACCCTAGACCTCAATAGGCTTGCTAAGCACGAAAGGTGTCAAAATGAGTTGAAAGCCATGGAACTCAGAATGCCTCCCTAAACCCTAAATCCCGATCACCTTCAGCACCCAGCCCTGAAACCCCGACCACCAGCAGAGCTTTGCAGCTAGTTTAGGGCTTGGGGTTTAGGGCTTTGGGTTTATCGTAGAATCCTAAATGCTTCGAATCGGCAGCCATCTGCAGCGGGGGGACCCTGCTGCGACTTAGGAAGCACCCACCATGTTCTTACCGCCTACGCAAGCCAGGATTTTTCAGAAAAATCCCGAGGGCTAAGTTGTCATACGTATAGCTAGGGTAGCCAAGTGATTGTGATCTGTAGGCGTTATCTATACACGCATGCAAGAATACTAGTAACCAGACGGACCCCCTGAAGACGCCTAAGTCCTATCAGCCCGTTCTAGGTACAGTTTCGGGTTGCTTCTTGCCTTTTTGTCTTCCATCATTGCGAAGCGAAGCTTTGTTCTGCGCTCATAATGGCTTTGGCTGCGCCGATCGTTGGAGTTGCTTGCCTCTTCTTGGGTTTGCGGTAGAGAGATTGAGCGGGCTTTTACGGGGAAGGAAGGGGGTTCAGGGTTTGACAGGGATGTGTTGGAGCAGTTTTGTAAGGGTTTACGGAACGAAGCCCCCAGTATTTTTGCAAGGGACTTTACTGGGAACCCCGAACAGGAAACGCCAAGAATACAGTAGGAATATAATAGAACACAGGGATCCTGGTAGGTAAATTCCTCGTAGATTCCTACTATATTCTTGGGCTTCCCTGTTTGGGGTTCCCAGTAAAGTCCCCGGTATTGTTGCGGGGGCTCTGTCGCCCGTGGAACCTGACCATGAAGTTTGTTGGGAGCCTTTTCGGATTCCATGTTTGTTTGGAGGAGGGCAGGGACTTTTGAGGGTTCCAACCCTAAACAACTAAACCCTACCTAAACCCCAAAAGTATGTAAAATGATAGCCCTAAACCCATAATAACAGCCATGAAGGCCATCATTTTGCATACTTTTGGGGTCCAGGCAGTTCTTCTTGGGATTAATGTGGACTTCCACCCATTCCTCCCAAGCCTAGAAGTAGCAGAAGTGCAGTGCACGGGAATTGATAGATTTTGTACTGGTCGGTGGAGATAGTCATGTGAGGTGATTAGGTTTTAGGGGACATAGTCTAAACTACTTAAAGTGGGTATATAAGGAAGTAGATAGGGGACGACTACAAGGGTTACTAAGGGGGATACTAGGAGTTTAGACAATGGTTCATGTCACCCCTACGACGAAGTCGACGAACGCAATACTGAATGACTCCCGGGGTGTTCTGATCAAGATCGCCATTTTGTCCGAAGAAGACGACCTTGAGCGGAGTACACGAGTAGTTAGTCAGTATAGCATTCGCCGACTTAATCGTTCGAAAATGAACATTTCTTCCAATTGCTCTGCACGGGAGCGTCATTTTGAGAGCAATTGATGAAGATAAATCGACGAAACTTTGAGGATGCTCCGCACGGGAGCGCGATTTTCGAAGAAAAAAGACAATAACAGCGCAAAAAAATCCAACTGTCTCGAGCGCGAGCGCGATTTTTCAGTAAGCAAAATCAGGAATTTTGAGGATGTCCACGGGAGCGCAATTTTCGAAAATCGCGGCGCGACCAGTTCGGTGAACCCCTATAGCAAGACTAATTTCATGTGGAGAGCGAGCTACTTGGGGATAAAGAACGATGTGATAAAACGACGATTTTTTGAGGATGCTCCGAGCGAGAGCGAGATTTTTTTAACCATATAGGGCGCGTCCAACATGCTCGCGCGACGGAAGAGCACGCAGGGGCGGCAGGCGACATGCATTGAAAATTAGAACCTCGCAATGAATGTGGGGAATAATTGTACTATGTGTAATAGTCATAATAGAAATACTAGTAGTAATAGTAATCAGAATAAAAGTAAGAGGGGCAACAAAAGACCCAGGATGTGGGCTGTGGAGACGTAAATGATTTTTGGTGAGTTTCGGATTTAGGGTTTTAGCGTTTAGGGTTTTAGCGTTTAGGGTTTTAGGGTTTTAGGGTTCAGGGTTTAGGGGTGTAGGGTGTAGGGGTTTAGGGTGTAGGGGTTAGGGGTTTAGGGGTCTAGGGGTTCAGGTTGTAGGGGTGTAGGGTTTAGGGGTTTGGGGCTTTAGGGTTTAGGGGTTTAGAGTGTTGGGGTTTGGGGTCTAGGAGCTTAGGGTTTACGCTAAACGCAACCCCCAATCTCCAAACTCCAAACCCGAAACCCCATAAACCCTAAATGGTAGTTGCCATTTTCTTCCCTTTCTCCCTAATAGAACCTATAACCCCCCAAAAACCCTAAACCCCAAACCCTAAGCCCTAAACCCTAAACCCTAAGCTCTAAAACCCTAAACCCTAAGCCCTAAACCCTAAAAGATTCTAAAACCGCCGGACTAAGATCAGCCCAGGCTCACGCCGCAGCGCCCGGTGTCGCCGCGCCCTGCGCGGCTGCACCCACAGCAGCTTCAAGGAGCTGCTGAGATCAGGGTACAACCCAGACAGGGTATAGGGTTTAGGTTTTAGGGTTTAATAAGCCACCTGGCCTCAATAGAAATTATAATAGGGATCCTAGTATTTGGGTTCTTAAAAGGAGGGGGTTTATTAATCATGGGTCTACATTAGTACGTAGGGATAATGGGATTATGTAGTGTTTATAGTGTTTAGGGATATTAGGATATTGGGTTTAAGGATTTGTTGGGATTATATAGTGTTTACAGCGTTTAGGGGTATTAGGGATATTAGGCTTTAGGGTTTATTGGGATTTTATAGGGTTTATAGAGTTTAGGGATATTAGGGATATTAGGATTTAGGGTTTATTGGGATTTTATAGGCTTTATATAGAGTTAAGGGATATTAGGGATATTAGGCTATAGGGTTTATTGGGGTTTTATAGGGTTTATAGAGTTTAGGGATATTGGGATATTAGGTTTTAAGGGTTTATTGGCATTATACAGTGTTTATAGAGTTTAGTGATGTTAGGAAGATAAGGTTGAGGGTTCATTGGGATTATGAGGGGTTTAGGGATATTACGGATTTCGGGGCTTAGGTTTATTGGGATTATATAGAGTTTATAGTGTAAGGGTTTAGGGCTTATTGGGATTATATGGGGTCATAGTCTAAACTCCGTAAAGGGGGATTATATAGTGGAATATATAGGGGACTACTATAAGTGTTATCAATTGGATACTAGGAGTTTAGACAATGGCTCAAATGGGGTTATAATGCTTGGGGTTGAGTGCCTGGCTTCGGGCTGAGAGCCTTGGGGTTGAGGGCTTTGTCTTGTCAGGGAGCCCAATACCCCTTAATAGAGGAATATAGGGTTATATACGGGTTATAGAGGCTATATAGGGGTTTATAGGGGTTATACAGGGGAATGTAGCGTTGATACTTGATACACCCCTTAACAAGTGTATATAGCTTAAATCATAAAACGGTATATTCTTTAATTCAGGGCTATTGGGCACTCTCGATTGTCTAAGGGTTCGCCGAGCTTCTTAGATTTGTTTGTATGTTGATTGTTTGTTTTTGTCCATAGTGTGCTTTGCCGGGGCGAACGAATAAGCTTCTTGAATGTAATTCTGAAGTATAATGGTGTCTCCCAACATGCCATCACCAGCTGGCACGGCATCCTGTACCACACTGTTGCTAGTATTATGGCTAGTATGCTTAAAGCAAGTGTCGTGCACAATGCTCGAGGCTACTGCATGCTTAGGGTTTAGGGGTTTAGGGTTATGGATTTAAATTTTGGTTTTAGGGATTAGGGTTTAGGGCTTATGATTTAGGGTTTAGGGTTTCAGGGTTAGGGGTTTAGGGGTTTAGGGTTTAGGATGTTGCAGGTAGGGTTCTTTAAGGACAGACCAATCAGCTGCGTGATATATGACCCCTTAAACCCCTAATCCCTGTCTCCTAATTTCTGAACACCTAGCTGCGCAGAGGATACCGTTACCTATGAGCCATGGTCTAACCTCGTTAAAGGGGGGGGAAAAATACATATACATATATATATGTATATGGGATTATTTAGGGGACTACTATAGGGGTTATCAAGGGTTGATACAAGGAGTGGAGACTGTTGCTTATATGATGCTTTAACGAGGAGCACGAAGCCAACTCCTGCTGGCTCCTCGACGACAAAGGTGACACTTGCCGCTGTCCAGCCCTCAGCCCACTCCAGGGTGGATAAAGGTAGACCCCCCAAAAGGATCCAACAAATGGAACCCCCTAATTATTATATTGGGGTTTAGGATTTAGGGTTTAAGGGTTTGAGTTCAGGAATGTGCGGTTCGATGTCAGACTCCATGACAACTGCTAAAGCCTCGGCCCCAAACCCCAAATCCTAAACCTTAAACCCTAAGCCCTAAACCCCAAGGCCTCAACCCCAAATCCTAAACCCTAAACCCGAAGCCCTTAACCCCAAGCCCTCAACCCTGCCTTTGAAACCCTAAGCCCTAATGCGCTCGCGCTCCGAGGTCCTTGGTCTTGCTGCAAGTACGCGCAGGGCGAAGGCTCGTACTAAAGCACTGAAGTACACTCCCCCAAAATAACATGGAAACCCATATAGCCCCATTTTAGAGGAACTGTAGTCTTTATAGGGCCCCTTTTGGGTTTCCATGTTAGTTTCCAGGAGTGTAGGGGCTATAGGGCTTAGCAGTACATGAGCTATAGTCTAAACTATATGGGTTGTTGTCAAAATGATCGTCCCTTTTCGGGTACCCTAAATATTAGGTGCGGTATTATAATACGGATCCAAAGGCACCATAATTTTGACAACCACCCACTTAATACTATATAGAGGAGTATATAGGGAGTATTTTAAGGGTTATCGCGGGGGATACTTGGAGTTTAGACCCTAAACCCTACACCCTAAACCCTATATTACAGGGGCTATTAAGGGGGAAACTAGCAGTTTAGACTACAGCTCACATAAGAGTTTAAGGCTTAAGGTTCGCCAGCGTAGCTGGGTGCCCAGGCCAACTCCTTTCCTTAGGAGCGCTGTCCTGATCACAACAATGAATCGCAAGCTTCTAGGGTTTAGGGTTTAGGATTTAGGGTTTAAGGTTTACTGATGCTCCTAATACTAGGGCTTAGGGTTTAGGCTTTAGACTTTGCAGTGCCTGCCGCGGCATGGGCCTCCGAGCATCTTGGACTTGCGCAATCCAATTTTGATCTTGGAGTCTTCCCAACGACTTCTGGGTTGGGTTTGGGGTAGTTATTTAAGTTACTATATTTTTAAGCGATACTAATTACCATACATACCCATGATGGTACCTTAGCTTAAGTTCCTTAACAGCTAGCCAGACTAAGGGCCTCCCAATTTTGGGACCAAGTTTGGGCTTCCGCAAACCCGTTGGAGGCCTTCTCAGAAGGCCTAGTTCGATCCAGCGGCCACAGGCCAAACTGTCACCAGAAGGCCTGGAAAGCGTAACTTTGGCACCAAAAGCCGAATGCCGCCCCAAGAGATCCGAACTAGTTTCGAAGAGCGGTTCTACAAGACTCAAATTGGCTCCAAAATGCTCCACTGGCTCAGAAAGCCCAAAATTGATTCCAGATAGCCCAAATTGAGGGCCCAAATTGGCGCCAATGTAGAAAGTAACCCTTAACCCTAAAACCTTGAGCCCTAAATCCTGGGGGCTCCGGCTGCAGAGAAGGAATGGCAGAACCCCATTTAGGCTGCAGGAGGCACAACTGGTTCCAAAAGACAAAGAGCTCGAACAGGCTCCGAAAAGTCCAAAGCAAGGTAAAATTTAGCAGACGTCCAAATTCTCTTGAACCTTTCCAGCTGGCAAGCCATCACAGTGCTTCGCTGGCGCAGCAGCCCCTTGCTCTAAACCCTTGACCCTTAACCACATGGCCTCTTGGGGTTCCGGGTTTGTGGGGTTTGGGGCTTCTTGGGGTCTGGAGATTGGGGACCTGCAGACCCAGATTACGACTCAGGATTCAAGAGCTCGGATTGAGGGGTGCTGCCGTTGATGCCAAAAAGCCTGGGGAAGTGGCTACCCTGAGAGTCCAAGCACCCAATGATTAGGGCACTTGGATGTGGGGTTTTTCTTATAAGTATATGACTACTAGGTACTTGGACTTTTAGGGCTAGTCTAGTGCACCTGTGTCAGGCAGGCAGCTATCATCGTCAGCTCCGTGCGAGGGACCCCGCTATCATCGTCAGCTCCGTGCGAGGGACCCCAGAATCCTGAACTCCAAACCCTAAACCCTAAAAGCTGAAGTCTGAACCATGGACCTCAATTTCTCCAAACCCTAACACTTAAACCCCAAACCTTATACCCCAAACCCTAGACTTTATCGCCAAAACTGGGTTCAGGAGACCCAAGGATCTCAATCCTCTGCAGCTGCAGGTGGCCGCCCGCGCCGCGTCCTCTGAGGAGCTCCGGGAAGCGGCGAAGAAGCCTCTTGCCGACCATTCTGAGGTCTGCTTAGTTCCCATTATAGGATTTAGGGTTTAGGGTTTAGGGTTTAGGTTTTAGGGTTTAGGGTTTAGGGTTTAGGTTTAGGGTTTAGGGTTTAGAATCCTTGATATAACCCCCTTTAAGGAGTTTAGACTCCCTATAGTATTCTGAGGTTTGCTTTGCAGTCCTTTACCATTACTGGGTAGGCCCCTGGGATATTTAATATTTTCCCTAATGGCTTTAATAGGGGACCCTATATAAAAATGTTTTGCAAAGGGGTTTAGGGGCCAACCCAGATTAGGTCCATTAGGGGTCTTTAGCTCTTTACATTTTTTGTGGCTTACCACTCATTATCTCTAGCTTGGTACATTTTTTTTGTGGATAGGCTGCTTTGTATTGTAAGTAAAGCTCTATGTGTAGCAGGGTCAGACGGGGAAAGCCAGGTTTACTGACAAGTTCCTAGTAGGGTCCCTTCTGGGGTTATGTGAGCTATAGTCTAAACTCCTTAAAGGGGGTTATATAGGGGACTATATAGGGGAGTAGTATGGAGTTCATTAAGGGAGATACTAGGAGTTTTGACTATAGCTCATGTAGAGATTAGGGTGATTACCCTAAACCCTACACCCTAAGCCTATACCTGGACCCCAAAAAAGTATGTGCAAGAATAGCCTTGTCATGAGCTTAGGGCCGTCGTTTTAGAGAGCACCCATCTGAAGGTTACATGTTAGTTTGGGGGAGTTTTTAGGGTGTTTAGGGTTTAGGGTCGTTCACACACTTATTAGGGATACTGGGTTGTTGTGGTTGGGGAATGACGTTTTGTGCTTACAGGTATACTTGAACCCCTTCTTGGTTCCATGCCAGTGTCCATGGTCCCTCAACAAAACTCACGTCTGGGGGTGTTGACGGTTCAGGGATTAGGGTTTGGGGTTTACTTCGGTTTGATGGGAACCTTTTGTACTCGCTGCGGTTTGCGGTTTCTCATATGAGTTAAGGGTTTGGAGGTGGGGGGGTTCAGGGGGCCTTCGCAGTTGGATTCAGGTAGGGCTTTGGGATAAGAGTTTCTTCCGATTATGGAACAAGGTTTTGTGACATGAGCTAAAGACTAAACTCCTTCTATCCCCTTTATTCCCCTTATAGTAGTCCCATATAGAATCCTTGATATAACCCCCTTGAAGTAGTTTAGACCCCCTATAGTACTGCTGTAAATACTCCACTATAGAACACCCTTTAAGGAGTTTAGACTTCAAACCCTAAACCCCAATCCCTAACCCTAAACCCTAAAACCCATAATATACTAGATTCACGGTTTTAAGGAGTTTAGACCAAACAGTAACTCACATGGGCTACGGGCTGCTTGTGATGTTGTTGGCTTTGGAGCCCTGGAGGGGGTCAGGTTGGGGGCTTAGGAGGTTGTGGGTTTCGTGGGATGTTGCTGGGGGTTGAGGGGTTTAGGGGTACCTAAACCCCAAAAGTAGGTAAAATAATAGCCCAAAACCCATGAATGTAGCCCAAAAGGCCCATTATTTCACATACTTTTGGGGCCCAGGTAGGGGTTTAGGGGTTTAGGGTTTCAGGGTTAAGGGTTTTAGGGTTTAGGCTTCATCACAAGCATCGCAGCCTACACGGGCAGCCAACGTGGTGCCTCAAGGGGTGTTGCCTTCGTGTAGTATAGTCTAAACTCCTTAAAGGGGGGTTATATGGGGTGTCCTTAAAGGGGTTATATAGGGGAGTATATAGGGTTTAGGGGTTATATTTGGTTTAGGGTTTAGGGTTTAAGGGATTTGGAGCCCCAGTAGAAATTAAAATTTCA
>CAJNIZ010003063.1:10176-24477 GCA_905231905.1 Symbiodinium pilosum | reverse complement strand
TTTTTTTTTTTTTTTTTTTTTTTTTTTTTTTTTTTTTTTAATGTTGCTTGTGTGCGAATACGGCAACCCACCCGAAGCCCCATTGTACTTCGGCATCCCATGTCCTGCACGCCTGAAAACTTTTTTTTTGCTGTTGTCAGGCCTGCACTACGACTCAATGGTCCACGCTTGCTTGTAATTTTTGCTACTTATAGCCAATGACCCCAATATATCCACTGCCCTCACATACCCTCAGCTACCCTGGGCCTGAAAGCAAATTCCTCCTGCTGCTGCTACTGTACAACCACAGAAGACTCCATGATTGTGTCATAGAGCCCTGCCGAAAAATCTGTCCCAGTCAATTTGTCCGTGGGCGCTGGAAAGAAGGGTATCATTCTTCTGCGGTGCTTCTATGGGCTGCTGTACGTTAAAGTGTTTACGCAGGCATTGCAGGGCTGGCCAACAGGCAATCCAAAGCCGCGTATTGCAGAAATGCATTCGAAGACACTCGGAAGCCCGAGTGAGTATCTTTCATGTGGCTCCAGGGTGCATAATGTCGTCTATCGGTGCTGTACGATAATACCCATGAATTCCTATAGATACTCCTAAAATAGTCCCTATACTCTGGGTGAATAACCCCAAAGGCTCCAAATACCAAACTGTCAGGGTTGTAGGTCCCAAATACCATTGAGAATATAGTAATTGGGGCCTAAAGTCCCATCATTTGAATACTTGGACCTTCAGGGTAACCCTAAACCCTAAAGCCTACCTACTAGCTGAACTACAATACACGTAGCACCTCCAGCCCCTAAGCATGAAGGAGAAAGCTGTTCGCTCGAATCCTTCAGCGTTTGCCAGCTGCGAACATCAAGGCTCACTCCGATGCTGTGTTTAGAGTTTATAGGGTTTGGGGTTTACACGCACATCAATTGCATGCAGTGCGCACAGCAGATGCAGTGCGTTAGGGTTTAGGGTTTAGGGTGGAATCTCATACTTATCTTTGGGTGAAGAAGGTGTGGGCTGGATGATGGACTAATTCCAGCACTACCCTGAGTGCTCCAGGGCCCAGGAATAGCCGTAGCTCATTGAGTCCTAGGTGGCCCAAGATTTCCCACATCAACGGTATGATTTGCGGGTTTAGGGTTTAGGGTGGTTTAGGCTTTAGGGTTAAGGGGTGCAGACACTGCTGTTGACAGAAGCCACACGGTACAGGAGAGTAAGGATTTCAGGATCTACCGAGAGCCTGCTGCTCGGACAGCTTGTGGTCGACTATTGCACTGCCATGACAGTAACATTCTGACAGGTGCTCTACAGCGAAACTTAAGCGAACATACAAGGGATTTCCTGAAAGCAATCGTAAAGCTGGGTCAGCACGCATCAACAAGGCCAGATGAGCCTCCCTGGTTCACTTTGATACTATTGTATAAACATCCGTAGAGTCCATAGCAATACATTCAGGTGTAGCGTGTGCGCTGCTGAATGCAAAAGGCTTCTCTCCCTGAAATAAGTTGAGAATGTTTGTGCGTGGTTTGTGCTGTAAGGCGCTGCACATGGAGACGATGTCCTATACGGGTCTGTTTCAGCTGTCTCACGAGGCTCACGAGAGAACTTCCTAGAACTTCATGGCTAGCGTATGAGCGAGTCTAAAGGGAAAGAATTCAAACATCTCTTGCCAGAACGAGCAGTTGGGTAGCGTAGTCAAATCTGCCATTCAGGTATTAAGTAGCGAAAGAAGCCCTGCTTTTGGCAGGTAATATCCCATCGTCTATAGTCAATACTTTTCTAAGGTAGCAGTCTACCAATTTTACACATATACCTACCTCGAAGAGTGAAAGTACTCAAACATTAGGGTAGGAGGTCCCCAAAACCATTGAGATTAAGTATATCGTTGGGGCCTACAACTTCATTGTTTGGATACTTGGACCCTTCGGATACCCAGTTCAGGCGTTGCGCGCATTGCTTGCCGGGCTGCTTGAGCTATGACGGGGCCTCGGATAGTTCCTTATTTCCAAGGGCCCAGGCAACCAGCATCGTACAAAGTATGGTTTCTATAGTGGGAACATCTCCCCGTGCTTTGGGTAGTCAAGGAGTCCCGATATGCGTACTTTGTGTCGGATTTTTCTCATCTGCGGGAAACGCGAGAATGACGAATTCCACAAACGGTTTCTCAGCTGCTAGGCAAGAGTTATTGTGGATGCGAAGTATGGAGATGCAGTGCAAAGCGCGAAGTGTCTACATGCCTATATGGCCTAAAGTACTTACATCTGAACCCCTTTGGGCCCCACCTGTCCACCATATGGATACGTGGACCTTTTGTGAAGGGCTTGTGGAGACTTAGCCTGGCACAGCACTGGTACCAAGCTCTGCAAAACGGGGAAAGGCTCCGGGGAGTTAATGCCTAGAATTATCATACCCAGAGGGTCCATGTAACCAATAATTAGGTACTTGGGATTTGGGTAATAGTAATTATAGTACAGGTTTTGGGTAAGTATATGATTATTGGGTACTTGGACCCTTAGGGATACCCTTCCTGCTGGCATGGGTCGTCGTGTGTGTCTTACCATGATAGGCCCAGCCCCCCACTGCTCCTGAACCCTGTGCTGGCCCTTTCGGTTTAGGGTTTGTGCCCTTCCTGGAGGTCCCCGTTAATTGAGATTATTTGGCTCAAAATATATTGTAAAGGCGGCGAACTGTGGTATCCCGAAGTTCCGTGTTGGTTTGTAACCTTCCGAAGCTTCAACAGTACCAGGACCTCCCCCAGCTACTCTTTGCTACTCTTTGATACAGTGTATGTAGGTACTTTTTGTGGATACTTTGGCTGTATAGAGGGTACTTGGGAATCTATAGATATTCTAACATTCGAAAATTTAACCCCGAACCCTAGACCCTAAACTGCAGTGATATGTTTATGTTCAGTGCTTGCTTCGGTCCGGGATTAGGGCCTGGTATAGGGAACGAGGGAACGACTCCCAACGACTCCCGAAAGTAGTACCTACCAGAACCCTGCTAGTACCCTCAGTTGGGGTTTTGGGCTCCTCAATCGTGGCTACTTAGGTATAAAGTCCTTCATCCTAGTTCCTATTAACCCATTCTGCCATAATTAGCTTCACTGACGCCTAGTTCCGCAATCCCACTGAGCAAATTTCTTGTTTCTCCTGCCAGAGCTTCGGGCGTACCTGTAACCCCAAATATCTGCAACTTAGTAGTACTTTCCCCCTGTTGTAAGTGAATGGAGCTACAGGTGCAGGCTGAGCTTCCTGATCCACATTTGAAAGCTCAACACCTCACAAGAGCTTTCAGTAAAAAACGTAATATTCATCTACAACATCCGGACGAGAAAAACTCCTCCAAAGCAAGGCTGAAGTCCATGTCCTGTGCTGAAAGCAAGGCGAGCAGGAATTATCATGGTGGAGGGCTCGGATAAATCTAGGACTCTTCAATTCCAAGCCCTAGCCTAGGAGTCCCAGCACCCCCAATTTTGCAGCTTTAGGTCCTTGAAGTGCTAGTCAGCCTTTAAATCACATAGTGTGAATTGCCTTTCTTGAGCCTTGAAGGAAAGATCTAATGTTTTGAGGTCGGGATTGTGTTCAACTCGATGAACCAGCAACAGCAGCCGGTGAGTTCGACTCCCACGAAAGGTGCCTCTTATTCCTTGTTGTACTTACCAGCAGTCAGTCGGGAATGGAGGAATTGTTTTGGGTTAGGGGGCAAAAAGATCCCTATTGCGGTCCCTATATACCTTCCTATGATTATGATAAGCTCTATGAGCCATATCTTACTAGCCGCTACAACCTCTACCCAGACCCTCCTATGTAGTTTTGGGTAGAATGGTATATAAGCCCGTGTTTGAAAGGCCGAGGGGGCGCAAGATGATGCCTATCGGTCTTTGGACCCTGCCGGTGACGGTTCTCCCCTTTGGCAGCAAAGCTCGGCCAGGTAGCCCACAAGGCCTTCGATGTGCCGAAGAAATTCGCCGCGTCGCAAGTTATTTCATTGGGCACAGAGCTTCTTTCCAACACCGGCATTAATTGCCAGGCCGCTCGAAGCACGTCCCGTATTGTTGAGGTGTTGCAGCTGGAGCAGGTAAACCCGCTCCTTTTGCTGCCGCCACCTGCTGATTTTCCGGGCAGACCAGCTACGGCTGGCATGGTTTGGTGCCCCCTCAAAGAGGTGAAGCTTTCAGCGGAGGCAGGGGCTGCGCTTAGGCGATGCCTGCTACGATGTAAGTCCTTTGATGGCGTGGAGGATGACGCAGAGCATGTCGTGCTAGAGGCAAGGGGGTGTCCTCGCCCATCGGCTGGGGCACAGTGCTGACCCCTTGCTCACTCATGTGAGAGCGGAGGACCCTGAACCCTTCATTTCTGCCGCGTCCTCCCAGCGGCGGCTGAGAGCAACTGACTCTTGGCTGTACCTCCTGGACTGCCAGCTCACGTACTAGAAAAGGTGCGAAGGACTTTGCATGCAAGTCCTCATAATTCGGTAGAGCCCCTAAGAGTACTTCGGCCTGAATAGAGGGTAGTTGGAGGGTCGAGATCGGGAATCCATCACATCAGGGAGAGGGGGCTGTGCTGAACTTGGAACCACCCTACACCCCGAACCTGCATTTCTTTGTCCCATCCTGACGGCCTCACGCGGCCGCGCCTTGCCAAGAGTAGCCTATATATAGATCGAGACAAGTGTGTTGTTTTCTAAGAGTCTGGCATCTGTACCTGTGCTGAGCGGTCTAAGGGCACTCTAGGCCTCTAGGTCTCTAGGCAGCTACAGGCCATGGAGTACAGCAGCAAACTGGCATAGGAGCCTACTTTGACCGTCAAGAATCCCATTAATTTGGAAGCTCAACAGGGCCATATGAAGACAATTTTATTTTGAATGGCGCCACACGGGCTTCTATTTTTTTGAGGAGGGTCTATACCCTATGTCTTTATCATATGCCCATGTACGCCTATATCATCCATGAAAAGCCTCACAGCTGCTTGGGGGAGCGTGGCCGGGGAGTGGGTCTTGGACGGGTGGCCTGTTCGAAATGGCTTCGAGTCGACGGCGACATAGCTCGGCTGATTTAGAAGCCTGATTCTTCCCCGCTAAGCCCTACACAATTCAATATGGATATATATGCATATGTGTATATATATATATACATGTACACATATATATATATGTATATATACACATATATATATATAAACATATATATATATGAGTATATACATGAATGAATACATATATATATATAGATAGATATGTGAGTATACACATCTATGTATATATGCGCATAAGTATCAGAGTTTTGCGTTGGAGCGTATGTTGACTGGTAGGGATGACGTCGGTGAGGGGGTTCCGTGGCAGCAGGCAGTATAAACCACTTGAACCATACCGCTGAAGGACCTTGACCCACCAAAACGCATGATTCCTATAGCCCTAGGCTGGGAATCCAAATAGCTTAAAACAGGTATTGTCTATAGCTTTCAGGGCCCAAAGCATGCATGATCTTTTGTCTTTGGCTTAGACTTGCATCAGCGTAGGTATAGTTCCAATTTGGGATCAGGCGCCAGCCGACTCGCCCAACCGGCGACGAGCTGCGAAAGACCCGTTGGGGCCCTGAGCATGATTGCCAATTCTTGGAGATACCCGGGGATGGGGTTTAGGGCTTCGGGAAAGAAATTAAGGCTTTGGAGTAAGTTTTAGGGTTTGGTTCTGCCCTCCCGAGTTATCCAGGCGTTTGCAGTGTGGGTACTGGGTGTTGTACATGCGTACTACATGTTAGAAACACCCTGAAGGTTTGTGTATTCAATGGTCATATCCTTCCCTCAAAGCCTGAGCTACAATTCCTAACACCCAAATCCCAGCACTCAGGTACTGGGTAATTGGCTATTCAGACCTTCAGGGTAAACCACGAATCATGCCTTCTCAGCCGCAAGTCATGCATTTTCACCCGTAGGACTCCACTACAGAACTGTTTATGAAGGAGGTGTTTACTTGTGCCTGGAGGCCAGGTGACAGCAACACGTAGCGCAATCATCGGGAAGTTTTTCGGCTTACCGGGTACGCCCGAAGCTCGAAGTTTTGAGGGATTCACACAGCCGACACAACTTACTCGTAGAGCCGAATTCCTTCAGGGGAGCGAAGAGCATCAAAACATAGGCTCAAGCCTAAGCACGCCAACGCAGCGGGGGCTCTGTGAGGGCCTTACGCCCTTTGCTTAAGGGGAAAATCCGCACTACACTATATGAATCCTACCATAAACCCTGAAGCCTAATAGGCCCGAGCTCTGAGCCTTTCTCCAGTGGTCCACGTACTCAATAATCATATGCTTCCCCAAAACCTGTACTACAATAAGTAATAATTATCACGACCCAAATCCCAAGCACTCAACCACTGGGCATTGGGACCCTGAGGGTTAAACTTACACCTTACATAAACTCACGATGGCTAACTGGAGGCAGAGCTCGTTTGGAAGAAGTGTTGCTGGCCCTGCGAGCGGGCGATGTTTGGCCAGCGGCTGAGTGTGAGATTTAAGGCAATTAAGTGGGATTTAGGTGGCTAAAAGTCAATTTAGAAGGGGCTTAAGCAAGATAAAGTGGAAATGGAATTTGGAGGAGTTAAGGGTGATTAAGAGGGCTCACAGGCCCCAAAGCCCTGTATGGTTTGGCAACGGCAAAGAGGGGCCATTCTGCAGCCAAGGCGACAACTTCAGACCCAAGCCCTAAACCCCAAACCCTAAATCCCAAACCCCGGCACTAAACCCCCAACCCTACACCCCACACCCTAGACCCCAAGCCCCAAACCCTAAACCCTGAATGGGATTGGGGTTTATAAGGTTTATACTTGTAGCTCAAGCCGTGAGCCTTGCCCGGAGTAAGCTGAGAGGCTCAAAACGATCATGAACCCATGGGTTTAGGGTTTATGGGTTCGGGGTTTAGGGTTTGAGGATTTAGAGTTTAGGGTTAGGGTTTAGGGCTTTGGGGTTTAAGGTTTTTCTAAGAACCTTTCTGCATATCCCCCGGGCATATCCCTTAACTTCAGCCATTGCAGGAGATGCTGATGAGAGTCGTCATTGGCTTGTGAGTGCATGTTGCACTGACACACAGGAATTGTTTTCTGATGCCTAAGCTGTTGGGCTCAATGGCCCAACCAGGCTGGACCTTTTCGTCAGGGGGGCTGGCTCGCCTTAAGATATGGCGTGCAGATACGTCAGAGGTGTTGTGGCCAGTGAAGCCCCTTTTTGAGAAGACCCACGGAGACACCAAAAGGCGCAGACAGTGTAGAGGGGGTCTTCATGTGCTTTAATCTTCCGTGCTTAGCATCAAGTTTGTAGGCAGTACTTCACCGTGATCGACAAAGCGGATCGCCCCATTGCACGTATCTGGGGCTGTATCTTTGGAGTGGAACGTCCGCGTCCATCTTTGTGGGCGGTTTCTTGCCAGCACCTGGACATGATGAACAGAAGTTGTGACGATTGCTGCCGTGTTTTTTGCTGCTAAGGTATGTGGGCGAAAAAACAATCGAGAGCCTAGGTACGACGATGATTTGATTCCAAGAGATGTTTTGGACAACCTTGCAGACGAAGTTATGGCCAGCACTGGCAGCATGATGGCCCAGATGGTCTGTTGGATGCTGTCGAAGCGAGGAGAAGCCAAATGGCTGATGCTTGGTTGCAGCCTTCTCATGCTTTGCCACAAAAGACTACTGCGCTGGCACTTGTTGTTGTGACCACAGGAGGTTATGTGAGACTATGTGACATGATTGTTCTGTCAGGGCGGCGGCTGCCTTGCGTGACTGGGTGAATGTAGTGACAAAGCATGGCGAGGATGACCTCCAGGTTTCTGTTGCGCAGGTCGGGCTTCACCCAGCTTGCAAGCTCATTTAGCCTGGAACATTCCCGGGACATTAATGAATAAATTAACCCTCTGCATGCAGGCTATTCTACCAGTGCGGCATGGGCGAGTGTCGCTGGCAACACTTCAGCACCTGGAGTGGGTGAAGGAGCTGCAAGAATGGATGCAGAATCTGATGGTCAAAGACTCTGGCAAGCCGCCTGCTGAACGACTATTTGACACCCAGGCTCAACAAATCTGTCATGTTTCCAAATCAGTGGTGTGTGGACTGCCGCAGCTTGTATGACAGGTGGAGCCAGAGCTTGGGGCGCTGCTAGTGGCGCTGCTGTTGTTTACTGGTTCTGAACGCACGCAGCGTGTGGTAGAGAAAGCCGGCTACGCGTTGGCCAAAGCCTGTGTGGCATTGCTGTCAGACCGCTTTGCAGTCTACACGGACACTGCAGATCCTGCTGAGCTTCAAGCCCAACGCGTGCCCAAGCAGGGTGTGGCGCTGGACAGATCAGTGTGGATTGCTGCGGTCAAATTGGTGCTGTCAGGTGAGTCGCGGAGTATTGAGACTGCTTTGCAGAACAAGCTGAACTCTGTGAAAATGTCGGCACCCGCAATCTACAAGGACCGTGCCAGACTTGCGGATAGTTAGTTGCTGCCCTTGCTTAGATCTTTTGTTGACCTGGCAGGGCCACCTGGCAGCATATCTTGGGCGTCTTCAAGTTGACCTGAGTGGCCTCAACTATTATCAGGCGCTTCCTGTGCCATCACCCGAAGGGAATGCTAGCTGCTAGCAGTGAACGCTTGGGTTGCGTGGGCAGGTGCTGTTCGACGCGGGGTCTACAAACCTGCCACGGGCAAGACGTTGTTCGTGGTGCTGTGGGCTCCAGAAGTACAGCGCCTGGTAAGCCTGCCTGGGCAGGTGCCTTTGCAGCAATAGTGCCCGCTGTGTCATGTGTTTGGTGCTGAGCTGCTTCACGCATGTTGCCGTCGCCAGCAAGGACTCAAGGTGAACAGGCCCGGCAGCTTTTGCTGTCTGTAGATGCCCACCCCCCAAGATGTAGCCCTCCTGGCACATCGCTATCAATGGGCCGATCTGTGCCTCTCTGCCGTGACATGCGCGCTGTCTGAGTCTACAGTTCGGAGGAGCCTCTTGTGCAGCGGTGAGGGGACCGACAGTGACTACACGGGCGGGGCTGCTGGGTGGGAGCTGGCGGCTAGATGTCTGGCAAAAGCAGCCAGCAAGAAGTGCTTGCCTGCCAAGTTGGAGCCACAGTCTGTTTGCGCACCTTCGATGCGCGTGGAAATTTATTGTGTATAGCGCTTAGAAGCGCTGAAGGCGTTTCGTGTTTTTGTTTTGCGTTCCTGCTTCCCGTGCCCTAAGGAAATAGACGACCGCATGCAGGGAGCCTTGTTGGACAAGCTCCCGCTACATACCCATGTTTTTCCAAACGCACTGGATGTTTTCGAAGACAGTGACCATGCTGCGGCCGTATTCCGTGCAGACAGCCTGTCTTTCGAGGAGAAAGCAGAGGCGCTCACTTCACAGACCTGCCTACCACGTAGCAGCCATGCCTACTGCCTGCAGCATGACCAATTCTGCCCACTCTACACCGGCGCTTCATCCAGAGTAGGCGGTGTTCCCTGCCAAGACTGGAGCCGAGCAGGCAGCCAGGCCGGCTTTGCCGGCAAGCAGCTGCCATGCCTATTTGGGTATGCTGCGCGCAGCCATGTTGGTAAGAATCCTGTTGTTGCTCTTGAGTGTGTGCCACAACTGCCTGTCTTTGCCGTGAAGATGACCTTTGGCAGTGACTACGAGTGGCCGCTCTGCCGCGTGGTTGCCCCTGAGATGGTTGGCTTTCAATGCATCCGACGAGACAGGCCCCTTAGCCAATTTAAGCTCAACGAAGACAGTCGCCAAATAAATTTGCTTGTGCCTGACCCAGCCAGGCTCTACATGGGCGCTCGGTGCGCCTCTTTGGCCGAAGAGATGAGTTGCTCGGACGCCTTGCTGAGCTACCTGCACTCCTTGCTGCAGCGCGAGCCCCTGCTCAGGCCAGCTGCAGCGTTTTTTAGCTCTAATCAATGAAGGGTCCAGCAGCCTTGCATCTTTGCTGCCACAGGCCTCGAGCACTCCTTTGCGGCGACGCCAGCGATGTGCGTGAAGACTGCTTTAAGATCCGAGAGAGTTCCTGCGTCTCTGCATTGCCAGAGCAGTCAGGGGCAGACATTTGGGATGTGGCCACTCGCAGCGAAATCCTGCGTGCCCAGGCGTACTGGCACAGATACGTGGGCCTGGACCCAAGCAAACGCTGCGAGCTTCAAGACTTAGTCGTGCGCCTGAATGACAATCCAGCCGGAGCGTCAGGGTGGGTGACATGGAGCGCAATCAGTAGACAGATTCCAACCATTCGCCGATCAAGTGGCAAGTTTCTATCATTTCATGCAGGGCGACATCTGCTTCTGCGTGAGTTGTTTCTAGCAATGGGCTATCCGACGTTTCCATTTGCTGCTGCGTCTGCAGGGGTTCCCTATCGGGTTTTTACCCCCAGCGTGACCCACACAGACATGCGCCGAGCATTGGGAAATTCGTTTCACGCCGTTCAGGTAGGAGTCTTCATGTTGGCGCTGCTCTGCTCGACGAAGCTGCAAGGCAGCTGAAAAGACATGGAGCGCACAGGCTTGTGCAGCAGTTTTTGAGACGCAATCCTTGCGCTGCGGCTCCTGTGTTGTCTACGAATGTGCAGCAGCCCTTCCAGACGAGCTCTACTCCGTGTGCTCCTTAGCTTGCGTTGCAGCAATGGCTGCTCCGCCGCCGCCGGGGGCCTCACGTGGTGCAGCGCCGCCCCCTCCAGGGAGTGCAGTTGCTCGCGCTCCTCCAGCTCCTCGTCCCGCAGCGCCTCTTCTTCAAAGCCGCCTGGCTCAGATGGCGGACGCTTCTGGCTTTGCTGGTGCGGGCCACGTGCCAAAGAAACAAGGCTTGGTGCTTGTTTTGCCTGTGTTGTCAATGGCCAGCTTGTCTGTAATTTCTTGCTGCGCTTGTGTGAACAGGCGTGGCCAGCAAGCCTGCGGGCACTGCCGTGCCAAAGGGTCCGGGACGTGGGCCACGCAGTACTGACAAGGGCGGCGGCAACCAACTCAACTTTGAGAACCTCTTCAAAGCACCTCAAGACCGCAAGCTGAAAGTCCTTCGCAGCCTGCACGCCGTGCAGTGGAACGACAAGGTCCTGACCACCCTCAGCAATGACGAGGTGACAGCTTCTTGGACCGCAACATGGCCTTTTGGTAGGTTGGCGACAGTGTTACGCATGTCCGAGTTTTGCGCTGGGGCTCAGGAGTGCATCGCCTATTTGACAGACATGGACCCCTTTGAGAAACCGAGCAGCTCCGACGGCACACGCAGGGGCCTTGTCAGCAACGCGTGACCTGTTGCTGCAGTGTAAGACGCCTGTCCAGCCTCTGTTGTGTCCATGTGGCAGGCGACAAGTACTTCGAGGGCATGGTGCTGGAATATGTCCGGCGCTGTGAGACCGGTGAAGTCCAGGAATGCATTGCGCTTAGAAGTTTGTGCTGCTTCAGGTCACGCATAACTAAGGTAGGCGCAGGTGATTGTCCTTTTTCCCTGTTGCTAAATTGATGTCTTGTTGATCTGAGACAGCTCAAAGAGCATCATCACCTATGTGCGCGCTGTGCTGGACAAGCGTCGAGAGATTCTCGCAGATCTGGTGGTGTATTCACAAGATGGCACGAACTGGTGCATAAGCAACCAAGTCGAGCACAAGTTCCTGCCACAGACCTGGGCCCCCTGGATGCAGACGATCTTGTGGGATTGGAGGACTGCTGGGAGCATGGGTGTCTGAAAGTCAGCTGTTAAGTTCATGTGCGCTTCTGCTGCCTGGCAGGAATTGCAAGCCGTACGTGAGCAACAACCAGGAGACCAGGTACTGTGACGAGTTCCTGAGCGTTCCTGATGGCAGGGTCGAGCCACCAAGCGCGCCAGCTCCTCCTTCACCGCCAAAGATCCCGTTGCCTGGTCTGCCTGGCAGTGAGGCCGGATCTTGGCCAATTATCTTTTTGTTTTTGCGCGAGCCAAGCATAGGGTAGATGTTCCTAGGCAAGCCAGATGCTGCTGAAGCTCAAGCCTCCTGTTGGCGGGCAGCTTGCCAGCGCATCCGAGAAGTCCTTCAGTGAGCCGGCAGAGTTTGAGACCGAAGCAGCGCCAGTGCCGCGAAGCTTTGCAGTGTACCCTTCATCACAGCAGCCGCTTCTGATCCGTCGCGAAGACAACGAGTGTCTGCCCTTGCCACCAAATCCCAGCATGGACTATGTGGTCAGTGAGAATGCGTTGGGCATGGAGATGGTCAGCAGCCCTGGCTTAGGGTGGTCCTCGTATGTGCCCTGGCTGCTTGGTGCCCTTCACCCGCCCTAACATGAAAATTTCCAAGTCGTGCAGAGATGCCATCCCTTTCCTGGCTGAGGTCAGTGAGCTGGACACTGTGCCCGAGCCACCGAGGAAGGTTCCGCGCGTGGAGGCTCGAGCATTTTGTATGTAGCTATTCAAGGTTATTTGGGCTGCGCAAGGTGGTTTAGTTTGGGATCTTCAGGGCCACGCTGGGCACATAACATAAACGAAGTCAATGCTTCCTGCGAGTAATATCTAGCTGGCGTAGTGTCTCTGGCCAGGCCACATCCCAGCTTGTCGAGATGCTGGCAGACATGGAGCCGCGCAACGTGAAACTGGCGCTGGAGATAGCTCTCCCAGACCATCCGCCCGAACATGCTTAAGATTGTCCAGACCCTGGCAGAGATGGATCCCACTAGGAGCACCGCGTTGCTGTCGCTTGCCGAGTTCCTGAAAACTGCTGACCCCCATGCCACATTGGGAGTCTTGACAGCCGCTGCCGGCCTGCCACAGTCCATTTCCCCAGAGATGACACAGGTTGTGAACGTGTTGAGCACGCTGGACCCTGCCAGCACCTTGACGACGCTGACAGCCTGCAGCCAGTTGCCAAACGGCATCTCACAGGAGATGCTGCAGCTTGCCGAGTTGCTGGGCAAGGTCGACACCAGCTCGGTCTTGGAAGCTTTGGGGCCGTTGGTGCACAAGACCCCGCCAGAGGAGCTACCCTTGTCCGGATTGCGTTTGATGAGTGTCAATATGATTGTTGTGTGCTTGTGCGCAGGACATTCAGGAGGACGAGGCCGCCAAGAAGGTAGCAGAGGACGAGGCCGCCAAGAAGGCAGCAGAGGACGAGGCCGCCAAGAAGGCAGTAGAGGCAAAGGAGAAGCAGCGCTTAGATGCTGCAGCGAAGGCGGCCGCGCTGCAGGTGGCAGCTGCTGCTCAGCTACAGCAGTGTGAGTGAGTTTGCGCTGCGCTTGTGAAAGATTGTCTCATTCTGATGATTCTGTGAGGCTGTGGTTCCAGTTGTGCCAGATCCCCCAGGCAGCTCTGCGTGTATTTGTAATGTGTACTGCTCAAGTAGCACCATGTTCTGCGGCAGGCAGCAAGACCGAGCCGCAAAAGGGTGCCCTGGCAAAGTCAACACAGGCGCTCTCACAGGGTTGCAAGGGCGCTGCGTCTCCGCTGCGCTCCCTTGTAGATAGTCCATATGGATCACAAGTCTGCGGCAGTGGCTCTGAGACTCTGGGGGGCACAATGTTGGGGTCCGCTCATTTGGTATAGCTAAGCTCTAGACAGAGGGCACTGAGCTGCGCGTGGCAGGCATTTGGGTGGGCGTGCCTTGAAATGCCGCGGCTTGGGCCAGTGGAATTTGGATGTAGCTTGAATTGTTCTCTCTCAGTGTTTGGTAATTAAAGTTTTGCTCGCCCACGGACAAACGCTCCTCTTTGTGTGGCTCTTTGTGTGTGTTGAGCTGGGCAACGACAGGGGTGACACAGACGACCTAGAATGGTTCATACTCCTGGTTTCAGTTAAGCTTGTGGGATTTCAGGCATAGGGCATAGGGTTCCATTATCACGTGAAGGGCTAGAGAGGGTTTCACGGCAGGTCGTGAAGACTCCTCCTCCGCCCAAGTTGCCGTCGCCTGCTGCCAAGTGAGGAGGTGAGACGGAATCCACCAGCCAGGGTCAGGGTTTTGTTTAGAATTATAAGCCTGGACCATCCTGGGCCAGGGAGGTTTTCTTGGGCTAGGCTGGGGTTGGGGCCGGGTGCAGGGCCGGGTCTGCGCAAGCCTAAAGTTAAGGGGTATGCAGTTTTTACCTGCAAAATACAGGGAAAAACTGCATACCCCCAAAATTGAGGCGTGGAGGTCCGGGGATGTCGGGGCTGGGGCTGGGGGGCCCAAACTTAAGGGGTATGCAGTTTTTCCCTGTAAAACACAGGTAAAAACTGCATACCCCTTAAATTTGGTGTTTTGAACATGTGGAGGTGTGGGGTGACCTGCTGGGCTTGCCTGGTGGGCTTTCATGGCTGTCCAGCGGCCCCTAAAAAGGGTCAGAGGCGTTTTGGAGGCCGCTGTGCTGGTGCTGGTGCTGGTGC
>CAJNIZ010003063.1:0-10128 GCA_905231905.1 Symbiodinium pilosum | reverse complement strand
TGGTGGTGGTGGTGGTGGTGGGTGGAAAAAAGTGTGCTGCGAGTTTGGTTTCTGCCTTGGAGAAGTGTGCCAGGTCAGTTCTGTTTTGCAGTCGGGCTTCATGAAGGCTTTTGCAGGTCAAGGTTGCCCAGGTTGCAGGTTCTGCGGTTCCCAAACCATGTGCAGTGTTCGCGTTCTCTTTGCAAAGCATTATTAGCCGTTGTTGGGTTGGGGTTGGTAAAAAAAAGGTGTGTGTGTGTGTGTGCGCGCGCGCGCACACATTTGTTTCAAGGGAGAGGTGGAGGCAGCGAGAATGCGCGCTGGCAACCGTAACATGTGTGTCATTGGGTGTTAAAACTTGCGTAAGTATCTCTTTTCCGTTTTACATGCTACGCACCTACGCACCATGCCCAAACCTGACCTTCCCCTGCCCACACTCCAGGGCTGTGTGTTCCCAATTAGTTCAGGGTCTCCCAGCAAGGCCTCGCAGAGGTCCAGGGCAGTGCCCCGCCAGCCCCGCGTTGCCTGCTTTGGAGGGACCCCTAAGCAGTCTGGGATGGCCATTTAATACATTCCCCCTGAAGCCCTGACAGTGCAAGTCGGCGGAATTTTGTGTTTCGAACGTATGGTCAATACTGCGTGCGCATGCCTGCGGGCTTGTGAAGATTCTTCAGGCAGTGTAGGAGCTACTGTGCGAAGGGCTGGAGGGATCCCGTAGGTGTACATTATCATTGATTGGACAGCTGCGTCCTCTTCAGCAGGACTTTGCAAGCAACTAAGTCCTGGCCGGACTTGCCAGAACCGTTTGTGTGGTGCTGGGCGAGTGCACAGCTGGCGACCCCTTGTAACAGTAAGTGCAGCTGCCTCAGGTGACTTCTCCGGGTTCAGGGTTCAGGGTTTAGGGTTGTGTCTGGGGTTTAAGAGTTTAACAAGGGTTTAGGGTTCAGGGCTTAGGGCTGTGTCTTGGAGGCAAGTCGTTCCACTAAACCTTAAACCCGTCCTAGACCCCAAATACCCGGTCAAAACTGACGCAGCAATGTCGTGCAATTTGCCACTCACGTGCTCTATATAGGCCCCTGAAGAAACTTGGCAATCCATACTTGTATCGTGCTATCTTAGACTACAAGAGTCTGCCCGACTTCTTGCGGGCTCTGATCAGACTGTCCTAGGAAGGGCGGATGACTGGTCATTCATGCGAAACAAATAATTTGCGACAAACCCATGATTTGTGGGTTTACAATTTACTGACTTAGGTTTAGGGTTCAGGGCTCAGGAGAAGACTGTGTAAGGGTCTAGTCCACAGTCCAAGGGCTAAGGAGGAGCAGCAACTGCGTAGTGCTGGGTGCTGACTTCTCAGTCAGTAGGGTCCAGGCATGTTCATACGCTACTTTGGCATCGCATCAGCACCATGCCAAGATGTGGCAGGGTGTGATTCAGCTGGCTTGGCTGAAGCGACCAGGCCTTGAAGAAAAAAACAGCTTGTGCTTGCAGCTACGTGACGTTGAGTGCATCCCTTCGCCTGCGCATGACTTGGGCGAAGATACATTCCAATTTTCGCAGCACTCACTGAGGTGTGTGAGCGGAGCCTTGTTGTCGAGTTTGATGGCCAGGAGGCGACAGAGCATGAGCAAGAGACCGATGACTTGCTGCTTTTGCAGACGGCGGCAGACACGCAGCTGCATAATATGAGGGTTGCTGGAGTCTTGAGTGGGGCTGTTTGTGCTCATTGTTTTTTTAGCAGGCAGAGTGCCTGCCAGCTTGCGCCACGCAAGGCCATGGAGCTCAATAATGAGATACCAGCAGGCTCAGTGGACAAATTGAGGAAGCTTGCCCGTGGCAAGCGCATGTACGTCTACAAGAATGTGCAAATGCTTGCCAACGCGACCCAGTATGCCTTCAGTCTAGATCAGTTTCTACCTGCGCCTGCTGCGCCGGATGCTCCTGTTGCAATAGATGCGCTGGAGCGCAAGCCCACGCTCATCTTTTGCGCAGATGAGGAAGCCGCCCAGCCCTGCAGCTGCAAGTTTGTTGGCCCTTGTTGTCTTTAGCCTCCATGATTCTGAGGCTGAAGTGGGAGAATCACCTCATGTACGGCTTACGAATGCGAATCTGGAAGAAGGCTGACTTCCATCACAGATCCAAGAATGATGCATCCAACTCCATCAAGCGCAAAGGCTTGTGGGGCGAGGCTGGCCTGTGTTGACACTTGGTCCGCTTGTCTTGCTTGCAGTGTGCTGTGCTGCCCTCCTGCTGCTGCTGCTGCTGCTGCTGCTGCTGCCCCTTCAGTCTTTCCAGAAAGCCCTTCTCGTCCTACGCTTTTCACCACGAGCTGTCTGATCTGGCCCTGCACTACCTACGGCTGAATGGGCCAGACAGCGCAGAGTGGCTGGGCTGCCTGCAGCTAGCAGACATGTCGTGCAATGTTTGTGTTATGCTATGTCGTGTATGCTTTACTGAACAGGTTTGGCCAGCACTTGGACGAGCTGCGTTTTGACCTTGAGCTGCCCCCTGACACGACAGCAAGTGAGGTTCACAACCTTTTGCTGCAGCAGGTGGAGCAGCTGACGCATGCTCAGGAGGCCACACTCGCCCAATGTAAGGAAGTGTGGAACACATAACTGACCCCTTCCCCTCTCTCTGTCCAGGTCAGCTTGAGCAAGTTCCACTGCTGGAGTGTCAAGTTCGGGGCAAACCGCCGCCTCTGGACATTCATGGGCATGGTCCTGCGTTTTCGCCGCCACCTGGAAGGGCAGCTGGATGAGCAGGCGCAGGAGGAGTGATCGCATGAACTAAAGGCCCCCACGTAGCCTGAAAGTGTAGTGATTTGACAATAGACCCAGCCCTAGGCCTTCAAGACCCATCCCTGTTGCGCACGCAACCCATCTGTAGCAAAAAAGTTGCTGTTTGTACGCCCTGTCGATCACGGCCCCCCCCCTCCCCCCCCAAAAAAAACCACATGAAACGCAGAACAAAGCAAGCGACCCAGGAGAAGCGACAATGCTTCGAGTGATTGCCCCACTGGAATAAGCTGTTGTCAGTTGGCTAGCGCACAGTAACCTCAAGACAACCATACTCCTCCCGCGTGTCTGAAGGAGCCTGCCAATGCTGGGCCAAATCTCATGGCGCAGCAGGATGCCGTGGTCGAGAAACTGAAAGCCCTGCAGAAGGACCAGCGCACTCTGGTGCTCGCGGAGCAGATCTTCTCCAATGTGCAGGTTCGCCAATTCGCCTACCAGACTCTCACTTGCAACAGGATTCGTCATACGCACATGTGTGTGTGTGTGTGTTTGTCTAGCATTGGACAGAGGGGCCCTTGCTTCCATTCCAGGATCTACTTTGCGCAGCGCCCGTTGCGGGAGGAACACTTAGAGGTTCTCGAGCTCACCAAGTCCCGCGAAGACCACATACAGATGCAGGCCAAGTGGGCGAACAAGTCCTTCGCCGCTGTGATTTGGGACATATTCAGTGCCTTAAGCTCTGACTATGTTCTGGGACGTGTTCGGCTCTTGGACATGCCAGACTCCGAAGCAGAGGGCGTGCAGCAGCAAGAAACTGCTGAGCAGTTCGTGTCTCTGTGTGTTTCTGTTGCGAGCCAGCGCGCTTGGACAATGATGTGCCTAGCAGATCTACCTCCGTCCAGTTTTCTTGGCGTGCTGGATGACGACCTGGCAGCAGCCAGTGAATGCTTGGCCCGCGCAAAGCTAGACCGCAGATTGATCAAGGAAGCGTGGCAGAAAGCCAATGATTCCACCTTTGAGCAGCGGCAGGCCCGAACCCTTTTCCTCAACGTCCTTCTCATGCCCTGTTGATTGTTTTTTCAGCTGCCGTGAAAAGGCGCTCAAGGATGCATTTGCGGATCTGTGGTTTCCGAATCTGACAGTTGTGCAGGACCGGTTTTCTTATGCGACCTGATTGTTTATCAATTCTAGTTAGTGGGGATTTTTCAGTTTTGTGTTGAAAGCCGGCAGGACTTTTGGTCGCACATGGACAAGCACGACTGGCAGCTGAGCAGCTGCCACGGGCATTTGTACCGCGTGGCGGATACATTGTGCTCCACCAAGGAAGTTCTAGAGGATGTCATTGGCCGATTGTCAGACTTCAAGAGGGAGAACAAAAACCCCTTCAAGTCCCTGTCTTTGGAGCGCGGCCACTTTCTGTCTACAGCGCATCTGCAGTTTTCAGAGCAGTGGCCCGTTCTGCGCACGACTGGCGCAGATCTGATGGACAAGAAGTGCACCAGGGCCTTCAAAGGGCGTGCGAAATTTGCAGGGCCCAATGCCCCCTCAGGCGAGGTCCTTTCGGCCTTGAAGGCGGATGCTGCCAGCAAACCAGGCGCCGGTTGACAGAGTTTTTTCCAGTGTCCAGACATGTCCAGACTATCATTTGCTTGTAGCGTCTCATGTGTGAAGTCGTGCGACAACTGGACAGGCCTCACGTGGCGTCAGGCGGTTGCAGCAGGAGCGTCAGCAGGGGCGCCGCGGCAGCTTCTGCCTGTCAAGCCAGCTTCGCGCGCCAGTGACTTGAAGAGTCTGGGCACTTTGATCGCTCTGCGGACAACGTGGCCAGAGAGCTTCACCAATCTTGCCGGCTGCTGGGCTGGCCAGCTGCTGGTGGAGGGCCGACTTTACCAGGCAGTGACGGGGCAGTACGTTCTCAGTCTCGGCTTCGAGCACCTGGCAGGGTTGGCCTGGAGCGTGGAGGAAGTTTTGCCAGGCTATTTTCAGATAGCCTCGCAGGGCTTGCGAGAGCGCCAGGGGCAGAGTCGTGAGCGCCTTCAGCCTTTCTGTGTTCACAGCGTCACAGCGAAGGGCTCTGAGGAAGAAGAGCTCTATGCTGGAGTTCCAACAGTGGCTTGAGACCTGGCAGCAGTGACAGTGAGTGACACGGTGCGGGAGTTTAGTTGCCGCTGCTCCTGTCACAAGTAAGTCTCGAAATCTGAGGTGTCCCTGCCAAGCTGCCACCCGAAATCCGTGCTAAGGGCATTTTGCTCCAGAGAAGTGGTGAGAATATGGCCCTTGTCCCATTCTTCTTGCAGTACGGCGCCCTCAAGAACATTGGCCACACCTTTCTCACGCAGCTCTGCGCCGCGGTCAAGGTGTCTCCAAAACCGCACGGTGAACAAAAGCTCGGGGTTCGTTCCAGGCTGCGCCATGGCAATGTGAGGGGATTTAGCTACTCATATACTTTCCCACGTACCTCTTTTTCATTGGCCTTGCTGCTTTGGTTGTGATCCTTCCAGAAATCATTAATGTTTCGCCCAATGCTGTTGAGGCATGCGCTCATTGCAGAGTTCTTTCCCCACAAGGATGCAGATGAACGCGAGCGCATGCTGAAACGACTGCTGGACACCAGCAATTCAAAGTCCGTGTATAAGACCAAGTGCCTTCACGAGGTTCTGCAGGAGTTGCGAACTGCAGAAGATGCGAATGAGTTCAGTCAACTACGTGAGGAGATGGAAGATGAAGTTCGGCAACAGTTCATCGTCACTCGAACTGGCTTGTCTCGGCAGCAAGCCGAGCACTGGACACCGATTTGCCTCAAAAAATTGAGGCCCCCTGGAAGCGTGCTGTGCTGGCAGCCCGCGCAACACGCATTCCAGGGATATTACCCTAAGGCAAAGGACTCAGCTGCTGACGAGGAAGCAGCTGAGGAACCAAAGGCCAAGGCCAAGAAGAAGAAGAAGAGTATCAAGAAAGATCGTCGAGGGCAGTTCCACAGTGTCTCTCGATCCTATCTCCAGAAGCGCACAATGTTCAGTGCTCTGAAGGAAGTCGTGTCCTTCCTTTGGAAGAAGCACGCGAAGGCGGGGCGAGCCTCTTGCCAGCAAACTAAGGCTTTCACGTTTCAAGCTTCCACTGTGTCGACTTGTGATCCTGTGCTTGTGGTTAGCTGAGGATGACAGCAGGAAGCCCAATGCGGATGCTATCAGGTCAGCGCTTGATGAAGCGCAGCGACCAGATGCAGAGATTGGTGAGGAGCCCGTGGCAGGTGCTGACGTGCCGCCTGCAGACGCAGGCGGTGTTGATGCTGACGCTGCGGCTGCTGGGGATCCAGATGCAGTGGGCCCTGAAGAGTTGGTCTCCAGTGAGCAGCGCAGTAGCCAGGGAGATGTGAGCTCAAGTTCGGGTAGCCCTAGCCGGGCTAAGCCGAAGGGTGCCCCCAAAAAAGCAAGACTTGAGGGTCCTGAAACTGCGGACTCGAAGGCCAAAGAGAAGCAGGCCCCAGCCGTCGAGGCTGCAGCCGCACCACCAACGCCCCGGGGACGCGGACGGGGACGGGGACGGGGAGCCAAGACAAAGGCAACAGAGGCTGGGGACGAGCCTGCCTCAAGCAGCGCCCTGCCCAAGTCAGCTGTTGCCAAAGTGAAAGGACGCGCTCCTGATGCATCCAGACACTCTGACTGCATCATTCAGTCATCGCTTCACACATGTGGTTGCTTTTGTGAATTGAGTTTTTTAGCCCAGAGGCATTCTGTTTGTGTCCAAGGTGTCACCAAAAAGGACAAGAAAGGCTCCGGTGCAGAGATCAAGGAACCCCCAGCCAAGCGGGTGAAGAAGTGAGACAATTACCATGCATCCTCTTGCCAAGCCACAGAGTGGCCATGGCCGTTTCATGAAACAACAGCACTCAGACAGAGACCCGAAGCTGCTGCTAAACAAACAGGCCAGCGCATTCTCTGCAAGGCAGGACATGCTGTTTCCGCAGAACTTAGGAGATATGCTGTTTAGGTATGGCAGATTTTTCTTAGAGTTTTGGGGTTTAGGGTTTAGGGTTATGGTTGGTTACAAAACCTGCTCTTCGCTGAACCATACATTGAGGGCTCAATAGCAAAGCCATCTACCCCCAAACCCCAGACCTTAAGGAGGCTTTAGGGCTATTAGGCTTTAGGGTTCGGGGTCGCTCTACGCCCTACGCCGCAAGCCCGAAGTCCCCAACCCTGAACCCTAAGCCCTGCATCCCAAACCCTAAACCGTAATTCCCAACCCCCAAACCCTAAATCCCACCCTAGGCCCTGAAGCCTTTGCCTTGGGAGATGCCTCAGGCGGCGGGGACTCCAGTGCCGCCACGACGCCGCAACGCAGCTTCTGGGTTGAATTTGGAAGCTTTTGCTTGCCTACCCCCAAAAGTTTACAGTTGTAGGGCTTTAGGGCTCAGGGTTCAGGGCTTAAGGTTTTTAGGGTTTTGTTGTTTTAGGGTTTATGGCTTGAAAATTACGAAACTTCGCTAAACTAAGGCTAGGGGCTTCCAGCTTAATTTGGTGGGAGGGTAGGAGTTGGAGTTTGGGGCTTTAAAACCTGAAGCCCTAAACCCTAAGCCCCAAACCATAAATCCTGAGGCTTGAACCCTAAAGCCTAAGCCCTAAACCCTAAACCATCTGCCTTGGTGTAGACTTGCCTTGCTTTGCAGGGCTTGTGGAAGGTACCCACAAAGGGTGCCTTGTCTGGCCCACACGGGTAAAGCGGCTAAACATCATGGCAAGAAGATGGTAACACATTGCATGCTACTTGTCCAAAGCACGTAAGCCGCAGCATCACGAACTGCATGCCGTGTGTTCCAGCATCCGCAATACGGGTTTATAGGGTTAGGGTTTAGGGTTCGCCCCTAACCCTGACCAACAAATCCTTGACCCCAAGCCCCACCCAGCCACCAGGCTATCAGCTGCAAGACTTTGCGTAGCCGTTGCGGTTCGTCTGGATGCACCTTGAGCTGCAGGGAAATGTCCCGGGGACGTAAGTCGGGAAATATTACCGTAATTGGTCATATTTGGTCCCTATATAAAGTCTATCAAGAATACCCAGGGGCACGTTTGAGGGTGTTTCTGAAGTTTATTGGTCCCTTTTAGGGAACCCCATACTTGGAAATCTACTTCACTTAGGGGAGTGTAGGGGCACTTTACTTTTCAGAAACGAGTCTGTAGTTTCTCTGGGAGTCTGGTACGGTTTTTTGGATTTCGATTCTTCTTTGGACCATGCACAAGGGTATTACATGGGAGGGCCTACGCAAGCCCTCAGCGCACCAACCGCCCACATAGGATATATTCATGCTGCATCAGAATTCTTGAGGTTGTCATAGAATTTTCCGAGTCCTGTCTTCCGCTGCGCATTCCTTGAATCCTGAATTGTTCGAATCCCACCGTTAACTCTGAAACTTGAAAACCAAACCTATTTATAGGTGTTCCACTACAAACTATTCGCCTGGTGAAGGCTTTCCCCCTAGATTCCAATACAGCGCCCCAAGCCCAAAAAACAACCCTACATCCCAAGCCCTAAACCTCGAAAGGGTACTTCTCAAAGTACAACGCCTTATAAAATCCCTATTTCGGATACCCAATCATTCCCTTTCCAGCCCACGACGGCCCTAAACCCTAAACCCTAAACCCTTAAAAGAAGCCAGCTCCCAAAACCCAAAGTTGATGGGTTTGGCGTTCAGGTGCCTAGGGTAAAAGGGCAGATATTCGGGGCCTTTTCTGACAGAAGTATATGGGGAACTGTCAAAATTATGGTCCCTTTTTGGGTCCCTAGTATAATACGGGGCCTAATACGGGGCCTAATTTAGGGGACCCAAAAAGGGACCATAATTTTGACAATCCCCCATATACTATGTAGGCATTTCATATGCAAGGTTGTCAAAACTGCGGCCCTCAATATGGGAGGCCATATCATAATCGGCATCCAAAAAGGACCTTAATCTGGACAGCCATCCAGACAGGTATATGGACCCTTCTGGCTTACTGTAAGCATCGAAAAAGTCCGAACAGAGATCACAGGCTCCAGGTATAAATGTAGTATGAATTTAGGCCCAAAGTACCCGCATGGCAGTCCTTTTGGGCTCCAAGCATCTACTTTTTTCACTATACCCTAAACCCCATTGTTAGCGTCCCTAAACCAGAAATCCTGTATATGAGCTATTGTCTAAACTCCTAGTATCCCCCTTATTAACGCCTACAGTATTCCCCTATATAATGCCCTATATAACCTCCTTTAGGGAGTTTAGACCCTGAACCTGAAACTCCCTCTATAACCCCCTCTAAGGAGTTTAGACCATAGCTCATATGACTACCTGGACCCTTGGGGAAGCTTCCGAGGACGAATCGTTGTTGGCATGCCTCGGCCTGATGCTCGAGGCAAATCTTTAGAAAACTCCTTGGGCGGCTTCCAGTAAGGTAGGGTTCAGGGTTCGGGGTTTACTGTAGGGTTCAGAGGGTAGGGTTCCAGGCTTAGCGTGTAGGGTCAACGGTTTGGGGTTCTCTGCTTGGGAGGTCAAGGGGAAGGGGACTGGCAAAGTACATTTATGGCCCCGACTAAACGTTGGTAACTCCGGCTATACTCTCTTTGTTAATCCCCTTACGCAGTGCTCCTGAACCTCCAAGCGCAAGTTGACTGCGGACATGTAAAGGAATCATCTCATTGGGCTTCGGATTTAGGATTTTGGTTCTACGGGGGTTTTGCTTCGGGGCGTTTTTCGGCGTTGCCTATTGTTTAGTGTAGAGTTGTCCGGTACAGATTGAGTTTCAAAAGGCTGCAAGCACAACCAGGTGCCAGGCATATCGGAATGCTAGGATTGCTGCCAGGGTTTAGTGTTTAGGGTAATAGAATACCTCTATACCCTGAACCGTTTTGTACACGATGTTCTCGATCGTCGCGGCGGACGCACCAGCACAAGGGTGGGGGGGGGTGTCCCAAAATTAGGGGTACCATTTTTGGGTCCCAATCAGTGGTACTATAGTACTCTGGAGTCCATATTGCGGTCCCCACAATGGCAGAAGCTACCAAGCCCTAGGGGTCCGAGTAGTTAATAATCATACATATCACGCAAACTACTTTATAGCCCCAAAACCAAGTACCTACTTATGAAGTATTTTGCCCCTTTGGGAAGTGTTGTGAAGCCAAACCACGCTTACGTCCCGCCTCCAGTCTATGGTCTCTCTGAGCATAGCTCCCGAACACCTTTGATACAAGGATGCCGCTCCTAAATTTTGTGCAGGGTTTATAGGTTCTAGGGTTCATGGTTTTGGGATTAGGGTTTGGGGTTTTGGGATTAGGGTTTAGGTTTTAGAGTTGTTTGGACTAGCGTGTAGGGTTTGGGGATTGGGGTTTTGGGATTACGGTTTAGGATTAGGGTTTGGGGATTAGGGTTTAGGGTGTTGGG